>QFDX01000567.1:6828-18963 GCA_003315875.1 Lactifluus piperatus | reverse complement strand
CTTGGAAGTCCTCGCGGCCCGATTTGATGCCCCTCAACTCGATAACATCAGTATAACATTCTTCAACCAGCTCATCTTTGATATTCCACAAATCGCTCGGTCTGTTGGTCATCCAGAGTTACCCAAGCTACCCGGTCTATCCTTGCGTTTCTGTCCGCATGAGAACAGGGCCCTTGTTATCTTCTCTTGGCCACGAGCGATGCCATTTGAATACTGTCACCTCAGTTTGGAAATCTTATGCAATCGCTTGGACTGGCAAGTGTTTTCCATAGCACAGATATTTGCCCACATTCTGGCCATCTGCTCCGGCGTCGAGTGGCTCAGTATCGGGTATGACCATTGGTGAGACTCTTTTCCGCTAGGATCTCACTTAGACGACATGGAACCCACGCAATGGTTCAAACTCTTCCACTCATTTATGTCTGTGCAACGATTGGTAATATCTGCCCCGCTGGAGCACTCTATCGCAGCTGCATTACAAGGGCTTACCGGAGAAGAGGCCGCAGAGGGTTTTCCCACACTACACAAACTTTTCATCCAAGGACCTACAAGTCTACAACGACGGACGGAGCTACGCATCGTGCCATAAGGTCATTCGTCACTGCACGCGAACACTCGGATCACCCTATAGAATTGATATTTGATCCCAGACCAATGTAAGTTGGCGCAGTCGCAGCCTTTGGATCGCCCACCTTTACTTCCTTCCATTCCTTCGGTCTCTTTTCATAATTTATGTTTACTCTCTAGAAGTGGCAACTATAGGCAATTAGACTAAGTACGGTAAATGGTAATACAGTTGCTGAACGCGCTGAACACTTACCTCAGTCATTATCTCAAGCGATTGAGGAAATCGTACTAAGGTAGGTGTATATATATATATGCGTGGTAGGAATCATATGGAGGTGGGTTCCAAGGTATGTAACATTCCGTATCGTTCATATTCCAAGATCAACAAATTTCCTCCGATATCTGACACCACCTATGCGCTACTGAGCTGTGCCCTCTGCCCTGTCATGTGATCCACAACAATGACTCTGCCTTGCCAGTGGCTACGGTGACATTTCACGCAATTTCACTCCTCGCGCTCAGTACTCAGTGCTGTGCTAGATTGCCTCGTGCCGCGTTTACTTCCTTCCCTTCAAAGCTTGATTAACATACTAGCCTTGTATAGTTCGTCCCGATTTCCTCATTGGTCTTTCTCAGATCGCTTGCTACAACTCGCACCTCGTTCCACCTCAGTTCGTGGCTTATTCCATCTTTCCTTTTCACGCTTTGGAGAGAACGCAATACACCCTGTTATGACCTCTTGATAATGCATATATTGCTCTCGCTTGACCTACCGTTTGTCCCTCAGTTCTACACCTCGATCTCAGCTCTCCCTTTGTGCCAGTACATTTTTGTGAGGGCCTCCTTTGCTTGACTATCTCGCTTCCGAAATCCTTTACTTACCTTGTGTCAGACCTATGGCCCTCGTATCCATTAGGTTTGTCACTTACCTTCATGTCTGTACTGTATGTCGTACTACTGACATCGGCCATTCGTAGCTATGAATCACGACTTGAAATGTGTTTAAAGATTAAGGACTGTGTAATGAGGGAGAAACGAAGATGTCTCACTGGCCCTAATTATTCCCTTTGTATTCTCAGAACCGCTGAACTATCTCGAATCGAATAACGTGTATCACCAAGTCCTAAGGAGAAGGACTGTTGCTGATGGAGGATGACAACACCATTGCGCACTTTAAGTCATATTGTTTTTTGTTTCTGTCAAACTCACAGCGGACACGTTCTCCGAAGGAGATAGATGACCCTGATTCAGTGATCACGTCACTCTCCCTACACAGATCGACGAGACTTTCACCTAGGTATAGCATCGGAAAACAGAAACGCCAATCTTCCTCAAATCCCTCTGGCCAACCGATTGGCGACAGACTCCAGAGAGAAGGAAAACCAAATATGACAGGATGGTTCCTTGTTCAGGCACATCAAGGCCATAGTAAGAGGCGCAAGCAAGGCACAACCCGGTAGATCCATTGATGGTTTGGAGGCCACACTAGTCGTCGGGATCAAAATGAAAAGCACCACGACGTAACTGACCTCAGGATCTGATGTTAAAATCCATAATTCGTAGTTTCTGAGGAGAAAGTCTCGATAAATCGAGGCTGATTTAGCAGACGTGCCAGCCAGGTCATGTTTACGCAACGATGAGTGGGGTCGGTAATCATTACGCGCATCACGGCTGGCAGATGCGATGCTTGCCAGGTTCAGCATCGGCACGCACCGGCACGCGCAGCATAACATTGCTCACGGGCCTGGTGCTACTTTGAGAAGGATAAATGTCCATGTTGGATTTCGCATCCCAAAAAGCAACTTCCTCCTCAAATTGTCCGCGCAAATCATGGTCATTTATATATCTTATCCGATCTAGTCCGATCTACAATTGTACGTGGGAGCTATAACGTAATCCCACCGCACGTGAGACGGCACTAACCCGTCTCGGCTCAACTCACTTGCATTGACGCACCCAACCAGAGCAACCCTAAGTCTAATCACGGAACGAATTATCCGCTGCAAAAGTCATATCTGTTCCGGAAACTACCTCTGCCCCTACATCACCGTCCTATGGCCTGAGGGAGATGCCTATATACTGGGCACCCAATTCAACCTGTCATCGCGGCACAAACATATGGCTCCCTCACCATAGATTGGGAACCTTCGCCACAGTACGCCAGGTGCCAGTACTCCCATACTTTTATTCTCGGCTGAACATCCTCCACATATTCACCCCTCCCAGTACTATTACTCTTTGTAACTCTACAGAACATACTGTGTCCCTTACGCTTCAAAACGTTGTGCGGGCACCCGCCAGTGGTTCTCCTCTCCCATGAACGTTCGCTCGTCTGATTACTCTTTCTGCAGACATGCAAGATCATGAGAGATACTGTCAGTGGTATACAATATGCGCTTGCACTTGCTGCACGGAGATTATGTGACAGACTGCCGAGTGCTGTCATCATCATGAGCCCGTTTGAGCTACCAAAGGCGCACGAGGAGGCGTGGCGTACATTCTCCTGGAGCAAGCATCTAGTCCTTGATCTTCCTTATTCACCTATCGCCCCTTATGTTGCTGGTGGGGCCCGCGTGCTGCCGGTCTATTATGGAAGAATGGGAGTCAGATCGTTCGTGGTGCAGTTATCCCATCATTATTGCGTGGTGTGCCGGTCCCGGGGTTGGCAGATTTCTTTGTGTCGGGCCCTTCATCGTTGACGCGGCACAAGATCTGCTGGCAGTGGTGCCGACGCATGATGCAAAGAGAGAGGTCAGTCAACTCCTTCACCGTCTCACTTTTTCTCTTTTCTTTACGTATCTGCTCATGAGAGTTACTCCCTGTAGCATACTTATTCGCACACTTTCTACTTGTCAGTCACACGCCTTGGCTGCTAATGAGAGAGTACTTCGTTTGGAGGAATTCAGGTACGTTGCTGTGAAAAGAGCAAGCGTGGGATAAAAGGCGACTTTATGGGCATCATAACTTATTACAGCAAGGCGTGGGATGTTCATCTGTTCATCTGGAACTGGAGGACGGGTGTCCTTGAGGTGAACATGGTACGTTTATCGGAGCCTTTTGTTCCCTCTTCTATCGTGAAAAGTAGTTTGGTAAGGAAAATAATTTGATCACGCGGCCCACTGGCATCTGAGTCGGGAGCTTGACACCGCCGTTTTCTCCTTGATGACCACCATTGTGAGGCTGCAGTAGATCCAACTAGATTCCGACCCTGCCACACATTTCCAGATGACTATCGTAATCAGTGCAGTGTATTTTGTGGTAGGGGTAGTAGAGTCGAACACGGTATTTGTCATAATGAAGTATATTTGAATTTGAATTTGAATGCAGTGCGATTTATGTAACGCAATGTGACTATAGGATCACGGTCATAGTAACCTAACCCCCCTTAAGCCACCCTCTTATAAACTGAAGACTGCTATCGTCGCCTTCAGTGATTCCAGCTGAGTATGTCTGTATCCTCAATACGTCAACATACATATGCTAGGCACTCACTGATCTTAGACACACTCAGAAAACTCACCACTGGTCAATTTTCGTTCTTCCGCGCAGGCAATACTAGTATTGCTCCCCAGTCATCACCTCCCCTTAACACCTCTCCGATGCAGCTGGATCGTCGCGCCATAAGCTCCAACGTGGTAAAGCGTATTCCGCGTCTCCAGAGGGAGTTGTTTATTCAGCAAGGACCAGGTACGACTCATTTGGAGAAACGGCAACGACCGCTGACCTATATGAGGCAGGCCTGAGATTGCACTGGCAACGGGTGACGATTGAGTGGCTTCCCGACGAGGTCCTCCTAGAAGTATTTCATTTCCACTTGTGGGATTGTTGGAACCCACGGCCATGGCTCAAGCTGGTGCAGGTATGCCGAAGATGGCGATATGTCATTTTTGCATCACCACTCTGTCTCGATCTGGAACTTTACTGCACAGAAATAACACCTGTGAGGAAACTGCTGCATATCTGGCCAGAATTGCCTCTCGTAATCAACTATTCCAACATAAATCAGCTGAACTGGAAAGAATACTCGGAGGACATGGTGGAAAACGTCATCGCTGCCCTGGAACAACGTCATCGCATGCGCAAGGTTGCCTTGTTCAACTTATCGAGTGCCACATTTGAACGAATTATGATGGTGATGCAAGAACCATTCCTGGCACTGACATCTCTAGACCTTATGTCGATCGATGATGAAACATTGACAGTGATTGACTATTCCTGAGACATTCTTGAATGGATCCGCCCCATCTTTACAAGATCTCACTTTGTTTGGCATTTCATTTCCAACGTTGCCAAGACTTCTCTCGTCTGCAACTCACCTTACAAGTCTTGCTCTTTGGCACATACCGAATGCTGGGTACATTTCACCCAAATCGATGGCCACATCTCTGTCCGCGTTGACAAACCTCGAATTCCTTGGGATCGAATTCTTTTCCCCTACTCCTCACCCCAGACGAGGAGACAGACCTCGACCTCCACCCACGCGTATTGTCCTTCCCGCTCTCACTTGGTTGAAATTTGGAGGTGTCAGCGAGTGGTTGGAAGTCTTCGCGGCCAGATTTGATGCCCCTCTACTCCATGACATCAATTTAACCTTCTTTAACCAGCTGGTCTTCGACATTCCACACGTCGCTCAGTTCATTGGTCATATGCAGTTGTCCAGACCGTCCGAAATATCCTTGTCCTTTAATCCTAGTTTCGAAGCCCGTCTGTCCTCAAGTCACGGGGCTAGTCTCGAGTGGAGAATCCGATGCGAAGAATTAGATTGGCAGGTGCATGCCGTAGCGCAGCTATGCTCACAGATTCTGCCTCTCTGCTCCAGCGTGGACATTCTCAAGATCAAGTATGGACTTTGGCAGGACGACGACCCTCCGCTAGGGATTCGGCTAGACGAGATGGATTCCACACAATGGCTCGAGCTCTTCCGGTCATTTACCTCTGTGCAGAGCCTGGTACTTCCCGTAAAGCTGGAGCCGTTCATCGCTGCTGCGCTGCAAGATCTCACCGAAGAGTCCGCCGCAGAAGTATTCCCCAATTTAAATACGCTCACCATCGAAGGACCAACAACAGACAGAACTGCACAGCAAGGCATAGAGTCATTCGCCACTGCACGTCAGCACTCCCATCACCCCGTCGCTGTCGAGCGCCATTAAGATTGGGTCAAAGTCAATGTAAGGCTGAGCGAAGTGCCTGCCCTTGAATCCACCCACATTTCTTTCTTTCACCCGCTTACTCTCCTCCTTTCGACTTCTGTCTTCCTCTCCTTATCTTCGCTTGTGTTGCAACGACCCTCGACAGCTGCTCCGTCACCGGGCTGTTCTCCTGCAACACTACCTTGTCCCTACCACCATTCACCCCTCTGGCACAGGGCCATGCTACACTACCTCGTGTCGCATCTCTCTCCCTTCGAACCTGCAATACCCTCCTAGTCTCTTGTGCCTCGATTTCCCTCGCGATCTTGTCTCAAAATATTTCGCCTCAGTTCGTGACCCATTCCTCATTCCTTTTCTCTTTTCGAGGGGTGCAACACACTGGCATCCCGTGATGACCCAATGGGTATATGTGTTACGGCCCACTTGCTCTGCCTACTACACCCTTCATTTCAGTTATGCGCACTGGTCTCAGCTCTCTCTTTGTACTACCACGTTTTCGTTACTGCCTCATCCCATCGACTGTTTTTCTACTTCCAACTATCTTTCCTTACCTCTCGACCTATCCGCTGGGTTCATCTCATTATCTTCATGTTTGTATTTGTGTTACTAATGTCAGCTTGGAGGGTCCCTTCTCGTATTCCCCCGCGTGCCGATGCGAACTGGTGATTTGCCTCAACTTCTAGACACGCTCTCACGTTAGAGTTTCGAGCATCACTCGTCCCTTTTATGCTTCCTTGCCCAGCTCTGGTGCCTCTTTATTCCCTTTCCTTCGCGCTTCTGCTGATTCACTTGCCCTCTAAGCAGTCAACACAACCTATGGTGACTATTTTCCGCTGACTATTTCCTGTGTGTGACCCTTGTTGACCTTTGCCTTTTTAGGATTTTGCACGCCTCGGAACTAAACATAAACATAATATGTCCTGGGGCAGTCGTTGGTGCGCCCACAGGACCAGTTGATGCCGCCATGTTTGTTGCGCACTCTACTTTCGCATCCACCAAAGCAGTCTATATTGTTGAAGGCTTCAGCGTGTTTGTATGATGTGCGTCACCATTGGAATTGGACCTATGTTGTGTCTATTTCTCACCTGACTTATCGCGGCCCTATTCTTTCCTAGTTGCGTCCGGACGACATCCTCGACTCTGCCTCTACAGGTGTGCGTACATACCAAGCTGCGTGAACGCCAAAGCGGACCATATTCGAGGTAAATCATCCTTGTGAGTATGCACACCCACGGAATCACGTCATGAATGACCATCTTTGGCGTCGTCCCTGCTCGTCTTGGAGGCTGGAATATTGCATGCCCCAAACTTCCTCATATCGTTTATTCCCCGTATGTGCACAATAAAACCGTCTGACACCAGTGCTTGTTCAAGTGATGCTGATGATATGGCTCTATCCTTTCCTCAAGGGATCATCGATCATTGCTCCTTGGTTCTAGTTAGAACCCGCACAGCGAATGTGCCAAATCCTTAGGATAAGGAACACATGTTGGAAGAATGGGCACATGAGGAGATCACGTCCGCGTTGGCAAAGTTGCCGTAGTGTCGTAACTCGACTTTCCCCGCGAGACTAGTTTCAGGTGTCTCCCGACGGCGTTATCTGAATTGTTCCTTCAAAACATGTATTACGATAAAGTTACTTTATTATTCAACTTGAATATATACCTATGTTAACCATTCAACTGCAGGACAATATCGGTTTCCCTTCTATGTATCTCTGTTTACGATTGATACGAGGGAGAGCACGTGCGATTGCCGTACAATATTCTTGCTGCAGGCGAGATATTCACGTATTAAGCAGGACTGCACTGTGCAGCTGTATGCGGGTTCTCGGGTACACCACACCTCGGCGTTGGACTGATATGGGTGGTGGTAGGTGTTGACCGACACGCTACGGGTACCGCCTGTGAAGCGTTCTAAGTCTGTGAGCCAGCACGGAGTGGCTTGAGCCCACTGGTGACAACAGTATGAACTGAAAGCAGGTGGACGCTGAAACATCTCTGAACAAGGCTACTCATGCTGTGCTGAAATAATTGGGCAGGAATTGTGACGGGGGGGAAGAGCTGTAGCAGAAGTTAAGCGGAAGATTCATGATGGGTGCGGCGATTGGGTCAGGTAAACGACAAATGATTAACCCCAAAGGAAGAAAGTAGAAAGAGGGAGGTGATGTCAGACAATACATGTGTATGATAGTCGGGATAGAGTGGCAAAGTGTGTCAGGAATAGCCTCGTACCTGTCCCACTGGCCAGCTTCAATTACGGAAGCAATGACGACCAGCGTCTTTATTCGGTCAAAGAGAGCAACGATTCGGACAAGCCAGAAGCCAAGGCCGGCAAAGGGCTGAAGGCTGCGTGTGTTGGCCACGCCAATGCAGACCATGGATGATCTGTTTGAGCACACATTTTTATCAGCAGCGCTAGTGCAGCATGCCCGTACCTTCGACCTCGGTCCGCAGGCTCTGTGGGGGGCATACCGTACGTCAGCAGTTTCCTTCAGTCAGCGGAGATGACTCGAACATCATGACTTCGCACTTGACCTCAAACACAGGGTCCTTGCACAGGTTCTTGAAGAATAAAATGTCACTAACGATCTCGTGTCATGGGGAGTCTTCCAACACCCTCGTTAGGGAGTCCAAGGGCAACACCGTGAGGGCTCCAGAGGACGATAAACATGAAAAAAAGTGCGTAAAAGGGAGATGGAATTTCCATCTTTAGTCAACCTTCGTTAATGTCAACGATAAAAAAAAAAGGAGCACTCCTTGCCCAGATGATCGGCCACGTCAGATGCAAGTCACGTTCCCTGAACACCACGTGGCTTCCTCCCCAATTTGGGTGTGTTCGGCTATGCACGGACCATGATGCTACAACTTACCGTATTTTTACCCCATTACTTGGAACTGGGAACTCGGATGCATTCGACTGTGCCACTCAATTGATACCGGATGCTATACTGAGGCGTACAGCCGTTATTTCTGCTGCCCTATCAGTTGAATGAAATTACCTAACCACAAATTGAGCGGCCACCTCACGCCTTTTTTACTCCCATATATCATGGGAGTAGTAAGCACTGCCAGTGGTTGTTTACCTCTCGACCTGCATTCTTCATATCTGCCGGGTTCAACCCGTTTCTTAAGTCGTGTCTGTATTTAATGTGGTACAAGTTATGTTGGCTCTGAAAGCCCCTTCTCCTTGTATTTCCCCCCGTGCTTCTGCAAAGTGCAAACTGCTGAGTCGTCTGAGGATTTACCTCAACTTCTTCCGGACAACGCAGGGTGAGGTCACGTGCTAAGCTCGGAACCGAATAGAGCTTGACGACGGAGGCGTACGGAGCGCCCAAAGGCCTGAGAGCGATTTGGAGACACAACGATCCTCAAGCTCAGGACTTGTCATGGACGACGGGATTGTTATATACCAAGACACCGTTGATCTACGTCCTTTTGCTATCTGTCTACAAATACCTACTTTGTCTGAGTCCTTTGTGCCGTTGCCAACCACTGCCCTTGCCATACCACGCCTAAACGAGCCCATGATGATCCATCCCCGCGTCGTGATTAGCAAAGTGCAAAGCCAGAGCCGCCTCAAGCCAAAGCCGCGGCTTTTCGGCAAAGCCGGGCCGGGACATCCCTAAATTATTATTATTATTATTATTTAGGATCGGAATTCTTGGCGCGTTATAGTCCCTGGTTTATCTTATCCATCTGATCTCTCAAGCTCAAGTGCACTCCAAGCCGCGCGACGCGTCCTTTTTATAAGTTGCCTTTTGCCTAGCTCTGGTGCCTCCCTTTTTTCCCTTGTCTTCACGCTCTGGCTAACTTCACTCACATGCTAAGCAGGCAAGACAACCTATGATGACTATTTTCCGCTGCCTATTCCGTGTATGCGACCATTGTAGACTTTGGCCTTTCCAGGATTTTGTATGCATAGGAACTAAAAATATATGCCCTGCAGCAGTCGTTGGTCTGCCCACAGGACCAGTTGAGGCCGTCTTGTATTTTCGCACAGTTTGCTTCCACATTCACCAAAGCAGTCTATTTTGTTGAAGGCTCCAAAGAACGTGTTTGGTACGATGTGCGTCACCGTTCGACCTATATCGTGTGTATTTCTCACCTGACTTATCACACGCTCTATTCTTTCCTAGTTGCGTCTGGACCACCTCCTAGATTTGATCTCTACAGATGTGCGTACATACTGAGCTGCGTGGACGCCAAGCGAGCCCGTATTCGATGTAGGACATCCCTATCAGTATGCACCACCCACGGAAATACATCATGAATGACCATGTTGGCGTCCTCCTCGCTTATCTTGGGAGATTGGAAGATCGCATGCCGCAAACTTCCCCATATCAGTTACTCCCGGTAAACCCGTCTGTCAGAAATGCTGATGCCAGTGATATGTCTTTATCCTTTTCTCAAGGGATCACTGCTCCTTGGTGCTAGTGGGAACCCGCGCGACGAATGTGCCAAGTCTTTGGGATAGGATCCACATCCTGGTGTTGGAAAGCTGGGAAGACGAGGGGATCACGTATGCGTTGGCAAAGTTACGGTAGCACCGTAACTCGACTTCCCGTGAGACTAGTTTCAGGTGTCTTCCGAGGGCGTTATCATCATTATTTCTTCGAAAGTTGTATTAAGGTAAAGTTCCTTTATTTTTCGACGTCAATATATACCTATGTTAAACATTTAATTGCAGGACAACGTTGGTTTTCCCTCTGTGTATCATCTTCACATCCTAGGCAGGTCCGCTCTGTGCAGCGGTAGCCAGGTCCTTGGCTTACAACTCCTCAGCGTTCAACTCACATGGGTGGTGAGTACCAGTGAATAGCTGATCCACGCTACACTGACACTGGCTTTTCACTAGCTTCACTCCCTGTGAAGCATTCTGAGTCCGTGGATGCGGAGTGGCTTGAGCCGTGATGGCAGGGAAGTGCTGTCACGGTGGCAGAAGCTAAGCGGAAGATTCGTGATGGATGCGGCGATTGCGTCATGCACACGACAAATAATTAACCTCAGGAAGTAGAGAGAGGGAGATAATGTCAGATAGACAGCTTGTACAATTGTGTGATACTCGGCACAGAATGGGAAATTGTGTCAGGAATACTCTCGTAAGGTTACGTGGGAGCCGTTTTCGTACCGCACGTGAGACGGCATTCAACCAACTCCGCTCCGTCTCGGTACTCAGCTGACTGCTGTGACGCCCCCAACTAGAGCAACGCTAGGCCAAATCACGGAACGAAATATCTGCTGCAAAAGTCATATCTGCTCCGGAAACTACCTCTGCCCCTACATCACTGTCCTATGGCCTGAGGGAGATGCATATATACTGGGCATTCAAATTCAGCCTGTCATCGCGGTACCAACGTATGGCTCCCTCACCATGGATTGGGAACCTTCGCCACAGTACACAAGGTGCCAGATGTTCCCATACCCTAAACTCAGCTGAACATACTCCACATATCCCCCTCTCCCAGTACTACTCGTGACTACAGAATCTACTGTGCCTTGTACGCTCCCAAACGTTGTGCGAGCACCCGCCAGTGGCACCCGCTTAAAAGCAACTCCCTTCTGAGTCCACGACTAGCTGCTGGCTCATGTCATTGCTTCCCTGTCTGCCCACGGAGCTTATAATCGTTGTCGCGACCCCTACGTGATGCCTTTTCACTGTTCCAGTTCTTGTTGGTTCGTCCCACTCTAACTTTCCTCTCCCATCAACGATTGGTCGTCTCATTAACATTAACCTTGCTGCAGACATGCAAGATTATCCAAGTTATTGTCAGCGACGCCACTTGTCTACAATATACGCTCGCACCTGCTGCCCGGAAATTATAAGACAGACTGCCGAGTTCCGTCATCACCATGAGCCGGTTGAGCTACTAAAGGTGCACGAGGAGTTTTGGCGTAAGTTACATTCTCCTGGAGCAAGCATCTGGCTCTTGATCTTCCTTATTCACTTATGGCCCCTTGTGTTGCTGGTGGGACTCTCGTCTGCCGATCTGTTATGGGAGGACAGCAATGAGATCGTTGCTGGTGCAGTCCATCCTGTCGCTGTTGCGTGGTGTGCCGGGACCGGGATTGGCAGATTTCTTTGTGTTGGACCCTTCATCGTTGATGCGGCAGCCGTGCCGACGCATGATGCAAAGTGGTCAGTCAACTCCTTCACTGTCTCTCTATTTTTCTTTTCTTTACGTATCTGTTCATACTACCCTGTAGCATTCTCATGCGCACACTTTCTACTGATCAGCCACACGCCTTCGCTGCTAATGAGAGATTTCTACGTTTGGAGGAGTTCCTGTACGTTGCGGTGGGAAAGAGCAAGCATGGGATAAAAGGCGACTTTTTGGGCATCATAACATATCACAGCAAGTAGTGGGATGATCGTCTGTTCATCTGGAACTGGAGGACCGGCGTCCTTGAGGGGACAT
>QFDX01000565.1:0-16026 GCA_003315875.1 Lactifluus piperatus | reverse complement strand
ACTCCTGACGGTCACGCTTCTCCCCGCGGGGAGCAGTAGCCCCGCTCGGACTCAGGCAGGTCGCTCGGACACGGTTATTGTACGGCGGCGCATGGAGCTACTCGCCTCGGACATGATTACACGCGCCTTGGTGCTTGTTTCACGCAAGAATTACCCTGCAGCGCAGAAGATCATGAACGAGACAAAACGCATCATGCACACCGTGTTGCAGCAAATCTCACAGTCACTTCCTCCCCCTATGTCAAGTGGAACAATGGTACGCAGCCGCAGAGAGCAGCTAGCACTTGCTTCTGTCCGGGTGCTGCAAGCCATTCTGCAAGACATGCAAATATTGTCGGATGCCCTTGAGGAGAACGTAGAATTATTTGCACACGATCAACGTAATTTCGGGGCTCAACAGGTGAGTAGTCGCTGCATGCTAGTTGTATCTTGGGGTCTAACCTTCATCTCTAGGCGATGATACTTCGTGATCAAAAGAGTTGGACTGGACGCAGCGCAACTGAGCGCGTGTTTTGGACAACCGACAACTCGATAGAACTGTCGTCTCGCAGCAACGATTGGGTTGCACGGGAGTGACGTTCTGTATGCTAGTGTAGCGCCCTTTGTCGTTCTCAACTCCGTGGATAGTCTCTGGGTGGATCTCGATGCGTACCTCAAGACCTATGTTACCACGTTTTTTTTATCTTTTTCCTTATCCTATCGTTCGTTTGTCCCGACTTGCATTTTCCCCGCCCTCTTGCTCACTATTCTTACTTTTGCGACACCGGACCCACTCTTTTCAATTGTCACTTTTAGCTAGTGTATTCTCTCCCCCCGTTTGTGATAATCGCACTGGTAATTTATATAACCAGAAGATTTGACAATATTACGATACTGTATAGTGAAGGCGCACTTAGTGCTGTTTCCTTGACACGCACGTGACTCGGAATGGAATGAATTGAATGAGGAAGAAACAATTTCATTACTGTCACGACAACACAACACATAATTCATTCTCTTTCCGCAGTTTCTGGGTGGGGTGGGCCCCTCACTAGGCCGCCGCCTCACTTCTTCTTTCCGTGAAAATTCCGACATTAGACCTTGTCAGATTAGCGCCTTGCCGCCGCCGCCGCCGCTGAACACGTCACAAAAAGCCTGCTTCCTCGCTACGAAAGGAAGCGTGCTTGTCGAAGCGCGATAGAGGTGTGGGAGGGTGGCGGGCGGGCGGGCGGGGTAAAAAGAGGGATGTGAGCTAAGTTGGCTGGGTGCTGCATGCATGCGCATGCGGCCGTGTGTGTGATAGGTTCTCCTGGTTCTGGTTCTACAGTAGTCTTCCATTAGGGTCAAACATGCGCCCAGAAGCCAGAAGCCAGTATAGAAGCCAAGGTACAGTAACCCATGAAATTGCATGAAACCCAGGGACCGGTCGGTCGGTCACACCGTTTACCGTAAACGCAAGTAAAGTGGATACAATACTTGTGCTATAGAGTAGTACTGTATACTGTGGTAGCTTAAGCTTAACCAGCGAGCTACATCAGTACATGTAATACCTAATTGTATCATCTATACCTATACTTGCATTTGGGCGTTATGTCATCTTACCCAACTTACCCATTTACCCCCCCTGAAAGTCCACTCTCTCGCAAATATAGCAAGCAGAGCTCATTTCCCACTTCTTTCCGTTTTGATCCCCCGCCCCCCGCTACGCTGGGAACAACAACTCAGCGTGGTGGCGGGGTGGGGAATTGGAAAAACCCGATTTGTGTGTGGGTTGGAGTTTGAACGTTTGAACACCTTATTATCATCCATAAACCCATTCGATGATTCATTCAATATCCACCGCATTACACTTTTACGCCTTTTAAAGGTTGCAAATACTTACGGCAAACGCCTACGGCTTCTAGTGAAGAGCGGAGCAACCCCAAATTTTTTTTGAATCCCTTCAGCACCGGTTCCACAATTGGAACGAACATATCGCGGCGGTGTTACAGTATTAGCCCGGCCGCCATGTCCACGCGGAATAATAGGGCTGAAGAGGGTCTTCGCACAACTCACCATACCTAACATTCGAAAGGGTGCATCCCCAGGCCTAAATATAACATATCTTTTGCGATTGGTGTTCCCATGACAATAATGGTTCCTCGTGTGACATATCCTACTGTAGCACCAACATACAGGCACAGTGGTCTTCCATGGCATGGAAACGTTCAAAAGTCCTCATCGTCCTCGTCCTCGTCATTAATTAAGATGAACCTTTTGCTGGGAATAGTGGCAGTCGGAAACTGCACCATAACAGGTGACCTCATATACCCACGTATGGCAAGAACTCACCCTTGAAGAGATAAAAGCATTTTGTTTGTCTGGGTTCCATAAGCCCGTATTCGGGGGTGCAGTCACGGACGGGGCTATACCTTTTCTACCGGTGCTTTCATTAAGCGGTGTTCGCGAGGTGGTAGTCGCCAGCGCGGTAGCGCCTCCAGATCCAGACTCCACGTCCGCAAGATAACGGCAAGTCACTCCACTAGAGTCATTATCGCCCTTCTCGCTTCTTGGAGTCTGTCGAGATTGGGCCGCGGTTTGTGTTTCTACCGGTCTCTGCACAAGTCCCTGAGGCAGCTGACACTCTTCTTCGACCGCGACCGCGATTGGTCGATCCTGGAAATTCCGCATGGGGAATTGGGGTAGTAGGTTGGGGCGCGAGATATCAACGCTTATCCTTCGTCTTTTCCTTGTCGTGAAAGGTAGCTCCGCGTTCTCCTCGGATGGTGGAGCACAAGAGGGTACGGCCAAAGGGGATGATAAGTCTAAACGATCGTGGAAGCACCTACAGCCCTCGGAGATTTTTTCCATGATAGCGTTGCGCGCAATATCTATATGGAGCGGTACCGACCGGAGGGTCGGATGGAGCGGTGCCAGCAATTCAAGGATTCGGCTCTGCTGGTTTTGTGCGCGGGAAAACTGCTCTTGGAGGGATTGCGATAACTGTGTTTGAGTTTGAAGAAGCTGCATAAGTGGGGGGGGAGTGAAAAAAAATCATTAATATCTTTTGGTATTTTCGTTTCTCTCTATGAAAACATCAGGTTGCACTGTACCGCGGTCAATGCATCCAGCCTGCTATTGATCTTGTCCTCGAGAGCATGCAGCCGCTCCGAGGTTAACGTAAGACTTGCCTGCATTGTGGTGGCCTGGTGCGCTTGAATAGGGTCTCCGATCGCCTTTTGGAGGGAAGATTGGCATCGGTTAACTGATATAGATGCGGATGAGCATGCGATAAGGCAGCATATATTCGCAAAAAAAGATTTAAAAAAAAAAAATAGACGCGCTTAATTGAGACATGTCCTCGAATTCCTTCTCACGCGCATTTTCGACTTGCTCTCGAACGCGGACCATCTCTCTCCTGGAGGCCTCGAGCTCCGAGAAGATAGAGTTAGCGCGGTCCGAAAACTTTTCGAGACGCGCGTGGGTGTCATGTAGGAGGATTCGGGTTGAGGTGCCCGTTTTGTCTTGTGGGGTAAGTTGGGTAGAGTTAGGGTTGGATGGACCGGGGTAGCTATGAAGTAGATGGGACCAAAGCTTTGATGCGGTTGATGGTGGACTTGAAGTCTCGGCTGTGGTAGTCATCTTTGTTCCTTGTGTTTGTCTTGGTTGTTGGTCTCGTCCAAACGCGTCACTTTTGGGTCATGTGGTCACTCTATCCTCTCACGTGTTCACATCCACTTGATTACAGACAGTCACATTATGCGGTACTTGTACTACTCGCACACGCCTCCCCTCCTCCTCTACCACCCGTACTCCTACCCGTACTCCTCGAACTCTCATATGAAGGTGCGCGCGAGTAAGGCGGCGGAGGTGATAAACCGCGAGCTAAATGGACCGGCTGACCATTAATAAGACCGGGGAGTTCTAGATCCTGCCTAGTCGACAGTGGCGGTGTACCCGCGGCGTCCGGTGATCGAGAGCGATGGCACAGAGAAAAGAAGCACGAGCATGAGGCCGGGAGCTGGAGCAGAAAGCCGAGGAGGGCGCATAAGACCACGGTCCCACAAAGAACGATAGCCGCCAGAGCCTGGCCCGAGATGTTATGCCGACCGACGCCGGCGCGGCGCGCGAGCGCAAAAGTACGTATTGTGATGGACGACGACGTCGGTGGTTGTCCGTGTTCCGTCACGTGCGCAGAAAAATCTGCACCTGGTCGAGCGGCGACCCTCCTTTTTGGTTTCACAGTATCAGCAATGCAACCTCTTTGTTTATAGCTAACGAACATATGAGGGGGGAGGCGCACATTGTGAAAAGGGACAAGGAGAGCATGATGAAGTGCAAGAATAGCGACCCGACGAACCGGTAGAAGCAAGGAGGGCGGTGTTGCGCAGCCCTCGCAAGGGCATAGGGCATATCAAGATCCCACCAAAGCTTCCAAGGACTGTATGTGATGGGGGATACTAGGATACAGCCATGGTCTCTGGATGTCATGCGGGTATCCTAGTCCGTGCTTTTCAGTCCGGTCTGGGGTCGTGATGTGGATTTGGACTAATTTGCAACCGATGCACAAGCTTTTGATTTCGTCCAACAGTTGAGGGCAGGCAGAACAGAAGGGGAAGTGTGAAAGGGAGGACATGGATGGGAACGTGATGTGTTCAAACTTAATGTATTCTGTTCAAGCCATGGCCAGTCGTGATGAGCTTCCGAAGAACAAAAGGATAACAGTAAGACTCGGAGACAGGTAAAGGATGTGCTCTTCAGTTATACCAAAAGAGAGGAAGGGCTGAGAGAAAAAGGGGATATGGTGCTCGGCCGAAACAACGGCACAACGGTATAGATGATGGGAGGCAGCCGTCGAGGAGTCAGTAAGGAAAGTAGATAATTAAAGCTTGTCAGGGAATGAGAGGCGGCGGGGTGATGCAGATGGTGATACAACAAGACGGCAATTGTCCATGCATGCGCGTGTGATACTTTTATATGCCCATCTCCCGCCGCCTCCACTTCCACGTCCCTCTACGCATTATAGTCATGGTACAAGCAGCCACCATCCAACAGCCTTTGGCCAGATATGGTCCGACCATCTTCCTCATCCTATACTAGCACTGCAGCCCAAATCTCCGCCAATATTACCGCCTGGATAATCGTCTAACACCTAATCGCAACACCAAAGAGCAAAACATAAAGAGATGGAAAGGGAGGAATGGAATGGAGAAAGGCGCGGTACAAATGAGGCAAGGAAGGGGCGAAGGGCACTGGTACCCTTGCGATGGAGATGGTACTCCGCCAATGCCAAGCCACGGCGATCTCAACCCATCTTGCCATCCTTCTTCTTTTGTTTGCGCGGCGGTGTTACCGGTCGGCCCATGTTCATCCCTCCGTATGGGTACTTTGCTTTCTTCTCCGCAGGTTTTAAAATCTACAAACAAGAACGGTGAGAATAACGCAGACACAAGCCAAATACAACGCACCTGGAAAGAACATAACAAAGTCTCATCCACACTCATCATTGCTCCGGCATTGTCAAACTCTCCACAATAATTTGGCGCAGAAAACAGTGTTACAAGCTGCCGCTTTGCGAAGAATTCGTACCCATCCTCAACGACCTATAGGGATGGTCAGTGATTGCACCAGTAAGTATGTGATAGACGGTGGAGTAACGTTGACAGGAAAAAAACACTTGGAAAGGTGCACAAAAGGCAGCCCACAGTGTTATAGGCGTGCGCAGACACATGCTAACCCATACGCCGGGGGGTTGCGGAAGAACTGCGGCTGTTTAATGGAGACATACCTGATGTGCCCGGCAGATTAGATCCATGTCATGCTTCTGTAAGAAACGCGATACGACGTCTGGTCCAAAGGTAAACGATACACCTCGATCGTTCTCTGACCAGCCGGTGATATCCTTGTCCGGATCTGACCATAAGAGGTCACACAGTAACCCTGAAGGCGTTCACACGTGAGCAGAATCAAGAAGTGAGGGATTTGATACGCACCTGTATCAGGAACGTCTGTCGGTCGCATGACTCGTCGAATCTGCTCCATGGACTGAAGGTCGGGGCTGAGGCCACCATGCATTGTGAAAATTTTCTCGTCAATGATAGCAGCAATGGGTAAGCAATTGAAGCAATCCGTAAACGTCTTCCAGAGCTTGATATTGTAACGTCGCTTGCCTGAATGTATTTAGTTCAGGTGTGACCAAGGCAGAGTGTGGCGAGAGCGAACATTCATCATAAAAGCCGTAAATGCGGTTTATACTTGCACACTCATGGTTACCGCGGAGAATAAAGAAATTTTCAGGATACTTGATCTTGTATGCCAGTAGGAGGCAGATAGTTTCTAAGGACTGCTTGCCACGGTCGACATAGTCACCTAGGAAGAGGTAATTCGCTTCCGGAGGGAAGCCGCCGTATTCGAAGAGTCGGAGAAGATCGTAGTATTGCCCATGTATGTCCCCTAATTGGTGTAGTTTGAAATTTACGCCCTAGGACACAGAGAGCGTTGGGACGTACCACATATCTTTATTGGGGCTTCTAACTCCAATAGGATGGGCTGATTAATGAAAATTTCCCGGGCTTTAGTGCAAAGGTATTTGATCTCGTATTCCTGAAGCTGAACGGGTTTCCCGGGTCGATTGCCTCGCACTATACAATATATTGTTAGCATTCATCTTATCATCAAAAAAGATGGCGTTAGCAACGGTGGTCAATGAGATGGCGACAAGCTGCAGGACGGCCATCATGCAAGGGCCATAAGACCAGAGCATATAAGATCCAATAGGAAAGTGGCATAACAGCTCTTGATATTGCCTGGATACCCAAAACTGCAGCTGTGTCACCGAGCGGGGTGACATCAACTCAGGTATGATCAAGCCCACATAGGCATGATGCCACCAGCAGTGCGAAGGATATGGGCAATCAACGATACCAGCCATACTTTGTTCGGCCCTGACCAGCAAGGAGGAGGAGAAACGCACCTTCGAGTAGACGGTCAATGACCGAGTCGAGATCGATCTCCGTGGCGTTATCACCCATGAGAAAGGGAAGCGAAGTATTGTAGGGTTGTAGTGGGATATGTTACTGAGGAATGTCCGGGATGAGTTTGCCCTGAGATGTTGGGGGATAGACGATAGGGAGAATAAGGAGAGTTGGGTGATGCTTCAAAAGAGGAAAAGTGGTCGGATAAATTGACCACGATTTTTTTTGATTTCGTTGTTTTTTTTGTAAATTTTTTTTGTTAAGTTGTGAGAGATATGAGAGGGTGATTGGATGGGGAGGAGAACCCTGGTATGAAGAGAAGTGAAAGAGATACGAAATGGGGGGATAAATTGAGTGGTGGAAGGGATGGCTGATTCGTAATTGACTGTCAACGTTGTCGGGGTTGTGCTGTGCTTGGTTCGCTCGCTCGCTCACTCGGTCGGTCCATCATCGTGGGAATGTTTATTATAATATAATAATTCAAATTACGTGATCAAGCCTCGCCTGGCCCTCAAGGAATACACCCTCTAACAGTTCATTAAATAGTTCCACATGCTGGTTGCTCACAACATGTCCCGTATCTTTCCATACCACATATTCAGCCTCTGCCATATGTTTCTTTAAATATGCAGAATTTGATGGTCGTATCAAATGATCCTGATCCCCAGACAGGATCATTACTTTGGGTATCGTTTGTGATATTTGCGCGAGGCGCCCCGGCTGCATATGATGAGTAAATCCCGCCCACATCTGTGAGATAGCCCCTAGTGGTTTCTGAAACCGTGTCACTGCTGCGCGTTTAGTCATTAGCTTATAGGCCATCAGCACGATCGGTCCCTTTCACCCAAAATAACCACGGACCATGATCTGAACATCGCGGTTTGTCCTCCCTTCAGGGTCATTTTCAGCTTTGGCATCTAGCCATGAAGCACTGAAACAAATCTCCACGCCGTACACCACCCTTTCTTTCGGATCTCTAATGAATGGTGTTCTGCACGCCCCTATCAGATTCGTGCGCCAGCTGATCGTACTGACACTGTACCTTAACAAAGTCTTGAGTCCAAACCACTACATACACAATTCAGCATCCCTATGGGGATAACAAACCTCGACTCACAGGAGGAATATTGAATAAAGGGAAGCCTCCGGCTGTCGTCGAAGCGAGAGTCAAGGAACTGAATCTCTCGGGAATGCGATAGGATAGCTCTATGCGTAACCTTATAAGGTCAGAACTAGGAGGTATCAGAGTTCTCAACATACCCTGTGCGATCATCCCTCCAAGAGACAGACCAACAAGGTGGAGAGAGCGCTTCTCAGTCCAGCCAACGAAATCAAGTAGCACGATAACATCTTCCGCCATGACACTCGTCCTGAAGTTTAGGATTTCATGCCACGCAGGGAAAGGCAATACTATCAGCCCCGGCCGAGTGATTGTCGTAATTGGGGGGAGGACACGAACGAGTAGGGCCCCTTTGGTGTGTCACTGTTCCCAACACCTCTATTGTCAAAAACAAGAATCGAGTACTGTGGCAATCGGCCAAAGTGTTTCACTTGTAGAGACCATGTATTACAGCTAACATTGAGTCTGGACCGTAGCCAATTAAATCAGTCAATGGGAAATGACAATTGAACGCACCCCGTGATGCAGACTACTTTCACTGGTCCCGTGCCATGCTGTTCGAAATATAAAGAATGGTTTTCAACGGGTGAATCTTGGTCCCTGAGTTTCACTATTGGACAAAGGCCCTTGCGAGTACAGGTAGTAGGATCGTGAATGCTTGGCCATTGTTGTTGAGGTTCCATTAATGAATTGAATGAAGTGTCAACGGCGTGGGAAGTCTTCCGGCTCGATAAAGGTCCTGGATGTGCTAATTACTGTAAACACGATGCTTTACGCTTACACCTATCAAACCCCGCGGACATAACCGTGACAACTTGCACCTCGAGGTTACATCTGTAAATGTTCTCAGGATCTGTTCAACCGCCCATCGTTTCTTTGTTTTCTTCCACCGGAAATGAGCCGCTGAGCTTGTGGTCATTAAAAACGGATACCTCACTCCCCGTGGATTCATTCGCGTGCTTTCTCGACGACTCAAAATCCAGCCCAACGCCGCCAGCTCCAGCGCTCCTGATCTCCGCTCATCCCCTGGGAGCAGATAACGACGACCGTAGAGATGATAACAGCTCACAACGAATGGGATATACGCTCACTCAGACGGTTCTGCATTTACAGTCGCCTTCTCTAACAAAGACCTACCTGCGGTGTCCTCCCCATGGTTGGTGTCGGACCCGCTTGGGTCGGGAAGGTGATCTGGACCTGAAGCACCCTTGGGTGCACATTCAAGTACGAAATATAGGTCGACCGTGGTCCTTTGAGTTAGGCCTAGTTGACCAAGTGGGAAAAGAGGGTGTTGTACGATGTTCGACCTTCCAGGTAATCATTCCTTCCAGCGGATCGTCTCCTCCCCACGATCGCGGCAGGGCACAACAAAACGTTCAGAAAACAGGAATTTATGAATTTTAACTTTTTCCAGATTTCAAGCTTCAAAAAAAAAGGCAACCCTTCGGGCCCTTTTTCATTCTAATCCTCCTTTTGTGTTGGGTGTGCTTTGATTGGTTTTCGCTGACGGTTATTCGGCTGACAGAACGAACCCGTGCTCAAGCCTACCTCACCCCCGTTGCTACATCTCCCACTCTCCTTCCCCTCAGTTTCTACGACGCCTCTGACCTCATGGTCTACAATATCATTAAATCTCCCTACTCTCATTTCTCACTTTTCTTCACGGGCGCTAGTCCGGAACTTACAAGACGACGAGGAAGACGCGAGGCTGCACGAGATCGAGCTGCCTAGCGGGAGGTTCTCGCACGTGTCCTATCTCAAGGTCTACGCAACATGCAGACTCAAGAGGATATGGTTTAGTGAGGCGGATTCATCACATAGATTACCATGGGAGTTTGAGCTATATGCGGAGAGCTGAGGTTCGTGTCCTACCAAACGAGCACTAGCTTGCGTTGCTCCGGTGAGATTATATTTTATTACTCCTCATGTAAACCTGCCCTGTATCTGTCCTCCTACTACCCATTGTATCGTGTAATGAACGTAGTCCACATCGCGCTTCGCTCCAGGCGCTCCTTCTGGTTCGCATGTAATATTTTCTTTCTCTGTGATACATAAGGTTGGCCCTGCTCCTATCACCTCGCAAATGCCTTGAGCACGAGGAAAGACATGCTCGACGGATGCACACTCGTGCGCGAACCCCTTACGCAGGGGTATCACCAAATGAAAGCGACCGGTCAAGCTGAGCAGTCGTTTGAGACATGCATTGATCCACGCTGCATGGTCCGGCTCATACACGATGTCCGCACCAAACACCTCGTCAAACGGTGCATCAAACGGCGCTCCGAGCACATTCGCAGGGTTCGATGCAACCTCCTCCCAGTCCAGAAAATATGCGGAAACCGACACGGACACGGAAGAGTTTTCGTCCCCTCCTCCACATTGCGGCGTGGACTCAACGACGACATTGTGATGATGATGATCACCGTTCAGATCATTCTTCTCGATGTTCTTCTTGAGATTTTCTAGCGCGATCAGGTGAAAGTCGGACGCGAGGATTCGAGTCTCTGCATGCGGTGGTGATATACCGCATACAGCCTCGAGCTGCCGATACCGGCGCTGCAATATCTTGCCCACGGTTAGACTGACGAGTCCCGTACCAGCCCCAAGCTCCAATACGCGAATAGGAGTAGCACTCTTCATCATCGCCAGTTCCGGTTCCGGTTCCAGTTCTGGTCCATCCATACTACCACCATCCCCACTATCGCACAACCCAAATCTCCAAGGCGTCTCGGCGATCATTTCTGCGAGCAAGCAGGCACTCCCCCAAGTCTGCGCGCCAACGCTTCCAAAATCGTCGTTTTGTAGAGCGACGTCGGTGAGTTGTACGCGCACACCTCCGAGCATGTACGTGCGCGTGTGCGTACCCGCCGAGGCCGAGCCCGCACATACTGCCAGTAGCGCCGCGGCGGAATGAATGAGTGGTTCGCGGTCATTAGAGTCGTATTCGTGGTCGTGTAACGTAGTTGTAGTTTGTGAGATGAGCGCAGTTAACCATCGCATTGAGTAGGCGTGCTCGAACGCGTCGGCACGGATCGTTTCCATGGCTTTGTCCTCATTGTCACCCCCCGTGTCCCATTCGTTTTGGTTGAACTGGCGCTGACTACGACGACGAAAGGGTTGGTCTGGACTCGGAAACGTGTCGGCGATATCGACGCGTCGGGAACAGCAAATCACGGGGTTATAAATGTTCCGGAGGTATTGGATGGCGTCGTGCAACTGTGTTACAGGGACGGAGTTGAGGGTGTTGATGGGGGGAAGCTGCGCTGTTGGAGGAAGAATGGACATTGCCATTTACGAGGGGCGGATAACTGAATTATTCTTATTCTTGATAAGTGATATTCATGTCTCTGGTTGTTGTTGCGACTCATGGCAGCCAACCTGGATCTCCGTTACATCGCGGCACCAATGGTGAATCAATCCGATACACCATTCCGTACCCTCGTTCACCATCACGGCGCCACACTAACATATACCGAAATGCTCAAGCCAGCTCGTCTTTTGTCCGACCCCGACTACCTCGCCTTCCACCGGCGCGCCCTGGAATCCGGTCGCACTTCTACAGGCCCGGTAGTAGTCCAGGTCTGTGGCAACGATCAAGACATGATCGTTCGTGGCGCAAAGACAGTTGTAGATCTTTGTGACGGCATAGGTACGTGTCTCGTGGTTGGGGCAACCAGTAGTGCTGCTCTAATCCATTCGTTCACTCTACCGTGCAAAAAATTTCCGCGTGCGAAGCGATGCAGATCTAAACCTCGGTTGTCCCCAAGATATTGCCCGAGAAGAACATTTCGGCGCATACTTACTCGGAAAGAAAGATTGGCCCCTCGTTCAGGACATTGGTGAGAGCGAGCCTTTTCCGACTTTGGGCTTTTTTGGCGTTGATAATATGCTGTTGTTTAGTCTCGTCTCTCTCGCACTCTCTAAGCGTCCCCGTCTCCGCCAAACTACGTCTCTGTAGTCCAGCATCATCCACACTGACACTCGCAAGTAATCTCCAAGCCTCCGGCGCAGCTTTCCTCACCCTACATGCGCGCTACCCATCTGCCCGCCGGCGCCGACAAGGCGCAGCCGACCTCTCCGTGGTGAAAGCTCTCGTAGAGGGTGTTGACATCCCAATCATCAGCAATGGGAACGTACGCACCTGGGACGATGTGTCACGCAACAAAGATTTCACTGGTGCGAATGGTATCATGGTTGGGGAGACTTTGCTGCACAATCCCTAGTAAGCCTACCTCAGATTGAGAAATTATGCGCCATTGATAGTCCAGAACAGCTTGTTCGAGGGTGCAATTCCTGATCCCGTCTCGGTGTCTCTGGAGTATCTGGGTTTATGCAAAATGCACCCGGGGACTGCCACGCTAGAAACGATTCAAACCCATATCAGGCACTTTATAGAGCATCAGTGGTGGGTATCAGTAGCATGGATCTAGCACTCTCAGTGACACCCCACAGTCGGCGATGCTCGTGGTTCCCCCGATTTCGCACAAGACTTGCACAATGTGTATCACTGGACGAAATTGAAACTTTCCTGAAAGTTAACGTAAGGCGATGGCGGGGGTCGATGAATCCCTCCATATCGCAGGGTGGAGTGGAAGGCGCCGAAATGATAGACAAAGATGAGGGGTCGCGAGAGAGGGGTATCAGTTTGACCGGGTTTCCGGACGATGACGAGGTGTCTGATAGCTATGGCATACCCACGCTAGAAAGTAGATTATCCAAAGACTTTGACTAAAGCAAACAGTCGTTGGGCTGTGTACCATACATACAGTATCGGAAGAAGACACCAGTGATGCAAGTACCCATGCGCTCCTAATCAATTAAGTACTTGCGCTTGAAGAATGAGCGTAGATGCACTATCTGCCATGCGCCGAGGGCGAGCAACGCCACGATCGTGAACCACGCAAAGTTTTGCACACGAAGGTTCGTCGATACTAAGAGTCATAGTCAATCAAGGGTTACGGGACAGACAATAAAACGCACTATTTGTGCTTTGAAATCGCTCCTCTCTTTTCTTGAGGTAGTCCATCTCCTCGACAAGCTCTTTGACCATTCCCTCCAATTTACGCATCTCAGTTTCGAGCCCCGACAATGACTCTTGGTTTGCAATGGCACTAACAGAGACACTATGTCAAAAACAACACGAAGGCTGTACACAGCGGGAGAGACGTACTTATAATCCACGGCATCCGCACCTACGTCCACGTCTAAATCGATGATACGTGACTTTGTTTTTGAGTCGTGTGCAGAAACATCTAGGTAGCACGGATCCCAACCATGCCTGTTATTTCCACGTAACCATAAAGGAGGCATAGGAGAGGCACAACGCACCATTATCCAAATGATTCTTGAAGCATACACCAACTTCTCCGTCCGAGTGGGCCGTGACAGCCAGCCTCGTTTCGCCATTGATATTCTTCTTGTGCAAGTACACATTCTTTTGGGGACTCGAGTCGACAATCTCAACGTCGACACGTTGGCCAGAACCAGGACCGATATTCGCGGTGACAATTACAAGCGAATTTGTGTGAGCGGCGTTCCAAATGCATTTAGCTGGCGGGTAACGGTGGGCCTGGAGGGCGAATTTGATGGCACTTGCGGGATGTGTGAGGGAAAGAATTGTAAGTAGCACGAGAAGCACACTTGTTAGCCGTCGTGAGGGCATGATAGACTTCCTTTTTTTACGAAAATGGTGGGTATATGCGTTGTGTCAAGCGAAACCAAGAGCTTCACGTCTTTGGCCTCGTTCTCCGGATTAGCGTGGGAAAACTCTATAATTGGCATATTCCCGGCCGACGCCGTATCACAGTCACCAAACAGAAAAAAAAAAGAGCAATAATCTAGTCCTCAAAACCAGTTAATGAGAATGTCTACACTGGTCATCAAAATGGGCGTCGTAATTTCCATTTCCAGTTCCACTTATTGAACACCAGCCATTTTTTTGAGCACTGCAAACTCCTGCTTACCCGTAGCTTTGCAGAAGGTGTAGAACTTCGAGTTGGGGTTGGAAAGAAGGGCAGCCGGGCTGTCAAATTCTATAATACGCCCTTCTTCAAGAAGCATTACCTGGAAATAGTGAGTGATCAGCTTTGGAGCAACCCCAATGGACGAACGCGCCGCCACGCACTCGGTTGTAATCGATCACGGTGCGAAGACGGTGCGCAATTGTCAGGATGGTGCTTTCAGCGAATTCACTGATTAGGGAGGACATATGAGCACTATTACTATGGTTAAAAACATATGTACCGTCTAATGGTTTGTCCAATAAGTTCGTCGGTGGCATAGTCAACACTGTTGAGTAAGTTTAATTTGTTGTTCCGCTAACCCATGGGATTAATTTACCTAGCAGTTGCCTGATACAACCGTGTCAGTAGTTCACTGGTGAAAGGGCAGACAGGAAGCACAAACCTCATCCATGACGAGTACTTTAGTTCGTTTTAGGATAGCTCTAGCCATACAGAGTAACTGTTTCTCGCTGGAGGGGGCTTAGAAAGTGCTGCAAGGAACACGAAGGATGACTCATGTACCCGGTAGAGAAATTTTCGCCACCTTCAGATACAGGTGAGTCGAGATCGCGGAACACGTTGGTGTTGACGCTGTCTTGTTGTTCTCCATCTCCAGCTGGTATTAAGTGAACTCGACGCAGCGCTTCATACTAAATGCAATAAGTGAATATTGACGAGGGCGCGGTCACCATAGGCTGCGGCTTACAATCTCAGCATCTTGGTATTCCTCGAAGACGTCCAGCGTGGAGCGCAGGGTGCCACTCAGGATAGTCGGATCCTCTGGAAGATGGATGAGTCCCGGCCTGGGCATGCTATATCTGGGGGATCACGTACGTGGTATAATCGTCAGCTTGCCTCGAAGGTCAGTCAAGCCAATTTTGGATATATCGAGGCCATCGATTTGTATCCGCCCCGTGGTGGCTTCAACGAAGCGGAAAAAGGACAACGCCAGAGTACTCTTTCCTGAACCGGTACGACCTAGAATGCCAACCTACGGAACGGGTCAAATTTCGGATGTAGCGTTCGTCGGTTAAACTAACCTTCTCTCCCGGTTTTATAGAGAAATTCAAATTGTGCAGCACATCAGGAAGCTCGGGCTAATGGCAAAGGGTGAAAGAGGAACATGAAAGAATATTTGACCACCTACTGCATATCTAATGACGAGATCTTCGCACACGATCTCACCCCTAGTTGGCCACGACGGCGGCGGGCGCGGTTCCAAGAACTCAGGGGCTTCTACTTGAAGTTCAGAGTACTCTTTAACTCGTTCAAGTGCAACCTTCATATGAGGTCATCATCAGGTCTGTTGAAAGGCAGATAAAAACCAAAATCGAACCATCGACTGTTCAAGACTGACAAATCGCCGGACCTATTACACGTCAATCGGCATCTAATGACTGAGCGATGAATAACATATACCACGAGCAAAATCTACGAATAAGATCAGTGTGTCGTAGTGTGCCGAACAAGGGCAAGTCTTACATCATTGGTGACGGTAGATGCGAAAGCAAGAATAAAACCGGCGAGAGCAGCATCGATAGTTGGCGTAAGGATCGTTACGAAAGCCACCAGACCAACAATAACAGACGAGAGCAAGTTGAAACGGATGTTGAGCCATCTATTAACTACACAAAGCGTCACAAAATACGCAAGGTATCACACAACTTTGATGCGCACCTCCCCACATCCAATAATATGGGCTTGTATTCTATGACAGGCGGTCAGAGATCCTTCTCAAATGAATTGCAGTGGTTTTCACCGTATCGACACATCTCAGCATATCACGCAGGAACTTCGAGGACGCTCCGAAAGCGCGGAGAACTGTTACCCCGGATATTGTTTCTCCGTAAATCGAATACAAGGGTGATCGCGTGACGGAATCTGAAATAATTAGAATAGAGTCGATAGCCGAGATATAATACAACGTGTGACATACCCAACCGTCGCATGTCCCGAGAAGTTTGGCCATAAA
>QFDX01000563.1:0-16024 GCA_003315875.1 Lactifluus piperatus | reverse complement strand
GAGAGGAGTTCTTGTCGACGATTGGGTCAGGAAAAAGATGGACGAACTGGACGACGCGTTGAACCAGGGAACAAGCCCACGTGATGAGCAACTATGGGTGGACTTCAAAGCGAGTTTTGAGTCCGCCTACACAGACACATCACGGGCACAACAAGCACTCAACGAGCTCCTGAGCCTTACCATGCAAGGGAGAGATCTAGATGGATATATCGCGAAGTTCCACACCCTGCTGTCCCGGTGTGGATGGCCATCAGATCACCCAGCAGCTATAATCCGTTTCCGACAAGGATTGACTACAGGACTTCATAAGGCCGTCAGAGCTCACATGCCTCGAGGAGGAGTCAAAACCCTGGAAGATTGGGAAACAGCTGCCCGAGAGGAACAGGCACAATGGATTGAAGACGAAGCCGAAGGCTTTAATCTCCATGGGCCAAAGAAGGGTTGGAGACAAAACCTTCAAGGACACAAATCGTGGACCAGAGGAGGCCCACCACGAGGAGGATCACCACGAAAGTGGCAGCAACGCGACCCCAATGCAATGGACGTAGATTTGGCCCGAGTAGGTCAAATGTCAGAAGAGAAGAAGAAGAAGTTGGCTGCTGAAGGACGATGCTACTTTTGTGAAAGACAAGGGCATATAGCAAAGAACTGCCCTAAGAAGAAGGCGAATCCAGGACAGAAAGGACCACCTGCAGCGGTCAAAGCGACAAAGGAAGAAGACACAGAAGACAGAGAAACTGTACCTATGACGTCTCAATCCATGCTCCAGTATTTCCGAAGCCTGAACGAAGAAGATCGCGATACGATTGTGGAGGATATGATGAAGATCGAGAATGAGGATTTTTGAAAGGCCTGAGGATGGTGGTCGACCCTCAGGACGATACGCAGAATGTCCCAATGTACATTAGAAGAATTTGTAGTCTCAAATTACCAGTGACATTCTCAAGCATGCGTATACAGACCGACGAGGTAGCTCTCATTGACAGTGGGGCTACAGAAAACTTCGTGGATTATCGATTGGCGATCAAATGGAGGCTAGGACAAAGGAAACTGGAAATACCACGGCCAATTTTCAATGTGGATGGAACAGGCAACAAGGCAGGGAGTGTAACGGACTACTGTGTCCTCCGGACATATGTAGGGGAAAAGGAAGTCCTACAACGATTCTACATCACCAATCTAGGTGATGATCGACTCATCCTTGGTTACCCATGGCTACGACACTTCAACCCAGATATAAATTGGGCAGAAGGACAGTTAAAGGATGGAACAATACGGATAGAAACCAAGTGGTTCAAATGGAGGGAACAAAGACGAAGAATGAGGAGTCGAAGGGCTACTATACCCGAAGACCTAGGCGAAGGAGAAGAGATCATTGTCATTGCGAGGAATATCGCCCAGGAATGGGCTATAGTTGCCAACAAGAAAAAGAAGGCCTTGACGGCACAGGATGTCCCTGGGGAGTACCAACAACATGCTCAAGTATTCTCGGAAGAAGCGGCCAAACGCTTCCCCCCATCACGACCAGAGGATCATCCAATCAAGCTAGTCCCAGACGCACCAGCATCAATCAACTGTAAAGTATACCCCCTCACAAAGGCAGAACTGGAGGCCACGGAGAAATTTATTAGGGAGAACGAAGAACTTGGATACATTGAGAAGTCGGATTCCCCTTGGTCAACACCCTACTTCTTCATCAAAAAGAAGGATGGGAGCTTACGACCCATACAAGATTATCGAATGGTCAATAAGTATACAATACGAGACACCTATCCCATCCCTCGAATCGAACAAATTCTCGAAGGGCTCGATGGGAAGGAGTTGTTCACGGCACTGGATATTCGATGGGGGTACAATAACATTCGAATCAAACCAGAGGACAAATGGAAAGCAGCGTTCAAGACACCTGTTGGGTTATACCAACCTCTTGTTATGTTCTTCGGACTCACAAACTCACCGGCCACATTTCAACGGACTATGGATCGAATCTTTCAACCCCTGAAAAACAAATACCCAGGAATGCTCTATGTATATATGGACGACATTTTGATAGCAACACCAAATGACCTCTCCTTGCACCGAGAAATAGTGCACCAAGTGCTCACACTCCTCGAGAAAGAGTCATTTTTCCTAAAGCCATCAAAGTGTAAATTCGAACAGACCAGCATTGATTACTTGGGTATACGCGTGGAGCGGGGAACCATCCGAATCGATCCCACAAAGCGTGACGGACTAGCAGACTGGCCAAGAGAACTTAAGACAGTAAGACAAGTCCGAAGCACACTAGGCGTTTTAGGGTACCAAAGACCCTTTATTCGAGACTTCGCCAAACTGGCAAAACCCCTAACTTCGTTATTGAAGAAAGGACAAAGCTTCCAATGGACAGAAGAGTGTACCCAAGCGTTGGACCACCTCCTCTCAATAGTAGCCAGTGACCCAGTACTACATCGTCCAAACTATGACAAGCCCTTTTTCTTGGAAGTGGACGCGTCTCAGTATGCGACAGGTGCAATTCTCTATCAAGAAAATGAACATGGACGCCTTTGCCCAGTAGGATATCATTCGCACACCCTCAACGAGGCCGAAAGGGGGTACGATGTCCATGACAGGGAGCTTTTAGCAGTTATCAGAGGACTCAGAAACTGGCGACATATCCTCTTGTCATCCCCATACAAGACCACAGTGTACACAGACCATGCCAACCTCACTTATTATCGATCCCCACAACGGATAAATCGACGGGTAGCCAGGTACCTTGCGGATCTTTCGGAATACGATTTTGCCCTAATACACAAACCTGGGAAGACAAACCATGCGGATCACCTATCACGACACCCTGGCTACGACACAGGACTCCATGACAATGAGGAAGTGCTTGTCTTACCAGAGAAGCTCTTCGCACACGCATTACAACTTGGAGGACTCGAAGCAGAAGTAGTGGAACAACAAGCAGGACGACCTGAGATTAATGACTGGAAGACCACGTGGCCTATTGTAGAGAAGGAGGAAGTGTTCTATCACCATGGGCGAATAGTAGTCCCACAGATCCCAAAGTTACAACGACAACTTCTCCAACAATATCATGACCACATTACAGCAGGACACCCAGGAATTAGGAACACCTTGCACGCACTAAGTCAAGACTTTTGGTGGCCTGCAATGCGGACCTTTGTCACCAACTATGTGAAGGGATGTGCAGTATGTCAAAGCACGAAACCCAACACTGTTCGGGCTAGACCTCCATTGTTTCCGATTGCAGCAATGCCAGGAGTCCCTCCTTTCCAAACTGTGGCCATGGACTTGATTACGGACCTTCCCAAAAGTCAAGGAAAGGATGCTATACTCACGATCGTTGACCACGATTGTTCCAAAGCTGCCATTTTCATCCCGTGCACAAAGACGGTAACAGCAGAAGAACTGGCCCAGTTGTATGCCCAAAACGTCTTTCCTCACTATGGAGCGCCCCGGAAAATTATCTCAGACCGAGACACCCGCTTGGATGCCAAATTCACTCGAGCCCTGTGTACTCTCCTAGGAATTTCACAGAACATGAGTACCGCTTATCATCCCCAGACAGATGGCCAGTCCGAAAGAGCCAATCAAAGTGTAGAGCAATTCCTTCGCATCTATGGGAATGTTCGGCAAGACGATTGGGCTGCGCTCCTTCCCATGGCGCAATTTGTGAAAAACAGCTGGCCAAATGAGACCACAGGACGGACCCCATTCGAGCTCCTTATTGGTTACACTCCAACACTCCAGGTGAAACATCAGAACACATCGCTTCCAGAAATCAATCGAAGGCAAGAGTGGCTGAAACAGTTACGAGAAGATGCACAGGAAGCTATCCTCAAGGCGCAGCAATTCATGGCCAAGAGGAGTGGGCGTAAGAAGGGGCAGTACTCCTATGTCCCTTACAAGGAAGGCGATTTAGTCTGGCTTGAAGGAACGAACCTGAAACTCACACACCCATCGGCCAAATTGACACCTAGGCGCTACGGACCCTTCCCTATCGAGAAGGTAGTGTCTCCGATTGTTTTCCGACTCACACTCCCATCACATTGGAAGATCTTCAACGTCTTCCATGCTTCCCTGCTCACGCCATATAAGGAGACGGAGGAACATGGGCGCAATTATGTGGAGCCGCCACCAGAAATGATCGAAGATGTACCAGAGTATGAAGTGGAGCAGGTACTGGGAACGAGGCGATACGGGCGCAAGAAAAAGCTTCAATACCTCCTCCAATGGAAGGGGTACTCCCAGGCTCATGACAGTTGGGAGCCAGCTGACCAGGTGCACGCCCCTGAGCTAATCAAAGAATTTTACTACCAAAATCCAAGGGCGATAAGACGAACGCATATAAACCCCCAAGAAGGAGAGGACCCCCCATCCTACCACTCCACTCCTCGTCCTATGTCTCCAGAGCTCACCTACGCCAATGCCAGCACACAGACATTCCAACCATTCCGAAGTGAGAAGGACGTCATCGATCTTCTCGACGCCGCCATGGGCATGCCCCCGAACTTCACGGGCGGAGGCGAGGCCAGGGACGCCTCCCCCATCTCCTACGCCGACCCTTTTACACCACAGCCACTCCGCTATGGGGGTAGTCTCACCCCCATCGACTGCCACGCTTGTCAATCGACTCCATGCAATTTTATCTCCGGGCCCGCTTCCCCCTCCTCCGTATCACCCGCCGCCTCAGACTGCTCCTGCGACCCCGTCCCGTTGTCGCCTGATATGCCTGCACATCCTCATCGACCCGTCAGGAGAACTGGAGGAGATGTGGACCGAACACGTCCCCAGGGGGACCAGGCTACGTATCGTAAACGGCGCCATAGTGACAGTGACCCCAGAGGAGATGATGGAGGAGGTGGTAAGCGAATTCGAGCAGCTGAATACCTCGACGAGTACAGAGAACGACCAGCCCCCTGCCGAGCCCGAAATTCCTGTATCAGGAATCCAGTCAAACACCACATCCGCGACTGTACCGTCGCGACGAAGTGTTTCTTTTGCGAGCAGGGACACCATTTGGGGGTAAGGTGTCGTTTCCCTCACACGTTCTGCACCCCCAAGACGTGTTGGGTGCCCAAGATGCACCCACATCGAGGAGAAGGTTGTCACATGGCAGGTCTAGATCAGGGGTTATGGGATGAGCATTTCGCGAACTGGGTTCCACAGTATGACGCAGACTTCTAACTACGATAGGTGGACACTATCGCCCTAAGAAAGGGGGTGGTGTCACGTTCTGACACGGACTGGACTGACAAGACGGCTAGCTGTCCCCACAGGAGCTGGGAGAGTCTTGGTCAGGTGATTGTATACGATACATGTGATTAGGGATTGACACGAAGAACTGTACGATACATGTGATTGTAGGAAGCATGTGTTTGTTAGAAACACATGCTCGGAACGGAGTGACATGTGTTTATTAGAAACACATGTCAAAAGCGTAGCACATGTGATTCCCACACGTGTATTTAAGCTCTGTAGCACGATGCTGAAGCCCTAAGCTTCAGCTTAGTTCAGAATCGGATCGTCTCCCTTCTTCTGTTGCTTCACGTTATCGTGCTTGGCCGTTCAAGTAGTCGAATTGGACTTAGTCATTTGGTGGATTGTCCAGTCCACTTACTAGTCATTCGACTTGCTCGAATAGGCACCATAACGTCATTGTGACTAGTACATTGGCACAATCCGCTCAGAGTGACTATCCCTCGCACTCTACTTGTACATCCTCGCTCCGCCTTAACAAGGCACGTCGAGAGACTGGCATTCCTGCTAGCCCTCCTTGCTATCCTTGTGATCCAATTCGCAGTTTACTGGTTCACCTTAGGGGTCATCCTCTTCCTCGTTAGATTTGGTCTCGCCATCCTTCGATTAAGGATAGCCGATTGAACAGGTGCTCTTCGCACATACGGTCCCTCCGAACCGTAACACGGGGAGACCAGTTGAGAAGGACGAGAGGCTGGTGTAGAGAGGGTCATGGCGAGCGACTTGCAGTGAGACAGAGGCACTCAGTGCAGCAAGAGGGATGAGTGATGCGGCGAGTGGGAGGCATTCAGAGGTGTGGCGAGAGTTGGAGTCAGCGAGAGGGAGGGAGCCAGCGAGGCGAGAAAGTGGTGGTGCGATGGCGGCGTGGAGAGGGAAGCGGTGAGAGGCGCGGTGAGGGTTGGAGGCAGCGAGATGAATGCAACAAGAGGGGGACAAGCGGGAAGTGGCGAGGGGGAGGCGTTCAGAGGCAGATGCCAACATTGAGGCTTGCACACAAGAACGTCGGAAAGTTACCATATCGGCTCTCAGAAAGGTAAGTATGGAATATCGTATATTACATTAATTGGTACGCTACTTAATTATGGCTATGGCGCATCTATGACGCTGTCGGTATGATTAACATGCAGATGTACAGAAGGCGGGATTGAGTACTTTTCTAACAGGCGCTGGACAATGTCTTGAGTTAGGTTAGCGGTAAGCACTCTGATGAGAGAGAGGTACATGGATATTCACCACGATGAGTCGCACCCGGGGAGTGAGCTATCTTTTTCAGAGAAGCCCACTTTTGCTGGAGCCTGCGACAATTCCAGCTCTTCCATCCATCGTCAGGTAGGGCACCCCACTCGATGTCCTTTTCCGTGTCAAGGTCCAATGAAGCCACCCTAGACAACAAAAAAATAAGCTTGACCAGATGAGCAGGCAGAGGCACATACTTTTGAACAAGAATGTAATTGTCGGTGTAACTCCACCGCGGCATCGTCCCACCATTCTGCTGCCTTGGATATAGAGAATCGGTCCTGTAAATAGTGATAGTGATTTCAACGAGGCATGAAGAGAGGGAACGCACCACTTATTGCGGCACTGATGGGCCGTCCGTGTGTGACCCATGTGCCCCGCGACCTCCTGCCAGAACTTGATTGAGGTCTGGGTTGACTTACCATCGCCGTGAAAAGCTTGCATGATTTGCACGAGACGCGATTCTTCTTCTGAGGACCATGCACCTGCACACACCTTGAGCTCTTCCAGAAGCTGAGGAGAAGATACATACCCTGCCGTCGTGTATCCTCGTGCGCTAAGCATTTCTCATACTGACTATGACACTCTGCCGCAGTGCGTTCCAGAGCATTGGCGACCTTGACCCAGTCAGGGCCGTGCTCTTTGATAATCCTTAAATGTAGATCAACATATAACGAGTTGTAATGCCTAGACCTATTTACTACTCACTGTTTCATTTCTTCATCCTCGAGGTCTGTCCAATCCCCCTTTTTTCTTAGGGGATGGTAAATGCGTTGCACGTGATCATATACAGACCGGACGCACCTTGGGGGTACGGTGCGTGCTAGAAGGGGAATTGCAATAATTAGGCAGAAGCGGGCAGAAATGAGGCTTACTGAGGTGGGCCCAAAATCCCTGCTGCTTGTTTCCACCAAATATGAGGAATAGAACTTCTTGCTCACTTAAATTCCGGGCCTACGAGGAGTTGATAAAACGCGGAACGGACTTAAACATTACTCACCTCCTGATACTCGCAAATTGCAGTCCGGATGCGGTCCGTTTCCACCTCCATGAACGCGCCCTCGCGACATGAGATGCCTGTGGCCAGATTGAACAGCGAATGGGCAGAGCAGACCAGACAATATATACCACGGAGCCTGAACTCCCCTGCCCCCCACCACTTCGTTGCGAGAATGTCAGCATCCTCCTCCGAGAGAACGGAGGTATTGATGATATCAGCAGGCATCATTTCGGAATCCATTCGAGCCCTGTCCATAAAATACATTCATGCGTCGCCGTGTCTGATTTACGCATCGAACTTACAAGTCTAAATGTATTATAGAAGCGAGTATACTGTACTATGCAAGTGGTGAAAATGGCAAGTGGTGAAAATGAGAAAAAAAGGGGAAAACCCCGTGATCAGCGATACTCGTACTTGGTCACTCCATCCCCGTATGTTTACTCGCACGTGCATGTCATTCAACTGGCGGCACGCACGTGCGAGTAAACATACGGGGACAGAGTGACCAAGTACGAGTATCGCTGATCACAAGGTTTTTTTTTTCCCTCTTTTTCTCATTCACCACGGCGAAAAGGCTTCGTTTGTTACAGTTCGGCGTTGACCGTTGACTAACAAAGTCGTCAATGATGTAGGCCTGCTACAATCCCTGTGTCGCAATCCGGACACTGCTATCCAATAAGGTCTTCTTATGTGGACTCGCCTATTAGTGCCTCCTTATTCAGATAAGGCACTCACCACGGTGATCAGTAGGACCAAAGGTGTTATCGCACACCAATGCAAAACGTGAATGGCTTATTAGGCCGGAGTGAGGGTGAGAAGAGAAGAGGAGTTCTTCTACTGATCACCAAACCTTGAAGTCGCAACTTCGGAGTATGAGAGATGAGAAGTCGTCGATTAGAGTCGAAGACCAGACTGAGGAATAAGTCCTCGAGTCTGCCTGCTTAAATACATGAAAGGCGTACTGCCTTGTACTACTTAGAACAAAAGGGGTTCGACAATAAGACCCTACGTCTTATTGTCCCGACAGTTCCCCTCTCATGTTCATTGTTCTAGGTCTCTTCAACGAGAACTAGGAACAATGGACAGTTGAGCACGGATTCTACCAGGACAATGAAGTACAGTAAAGCCCGAACGTGCTGAGATACCCGAGATGCCCATAGGGGACATCGTATTGTATCGTAACTGGAACACGAGTCCGCTATTGTATGTGAAGAGAATAAAGGTTGACCGTCCCTTTGTAACCATACAAGAACAAAGGGGAAAGTGACAATAGCAACGAACGAGGACAGCCCTCTGGGAGTGATGATGCGTTGTAACAAAAGAAATATATAAGGACTCACGTGACTGCCCTTCCTCGCCTGATCCAGAGCTTAGTCAGTGGTCCGGACCGATCCGTAACATCGTTGGCCTTGGGTCAGACGACACACGGAGTGAGCGCAGACTCACATTCTGGCTGCCGCTTGATTGTTGGAGCATATTCCATGCAAGAAAAATGAAATTTTGTGAGGACAGAGGTAACCAATTTTGGGGGTTTGTCACGCTGGTGGAGAGCATAATGCCGCATGTCCTTTTTTTTTTTTTTTGGATAAGCGATATATTAGATAGCTGGAGGATAGTAACTAGGTTACCTAACATCTCTATCTAATGCGCTGAAGCGGTCCTTTCGGTCCGATGAAAATCGTGGAGGGTAGCACACCCGTGGGATCGGGTAGTGTGGGGCTCAAGTCTCAGGGTGTTCCGGGCTCCCTACCCACTAAAAAACCTCGCGTCAATTGATCCAATCAGGGGGGAGATCTCGGTTATGTTTCCTTAGTGCGTCGCCCCAGGTCCCAACGACTAGTTAAGTGTGTTCTTTTCGTCTAAGCATTTTCGTTGCCGTTATCTTATCTGTGTTTAGTCTGTCGTTTATTGCTTTGGTCCAGGCGTTCACGGTCCCTTTGCGTGACTTTAGGGTCCCTTGGATGGCCCTTTCGCATCTTAGAGTCCAGATTAGGTACGTCGCTTCGGACATCAATATTCTCAGGAGTCTTGTGGTGCCCGCGTTATGTTCGGGTTCGTTGTTTTTTCTGTGGTTTGGGGTTCTGACGGTTAGGGTCCCACAGCCTAGGGTTGTTCCTATGTTTAGGGGTGGCCAGGTATCGTCTCCATGGGGCCATAGGTGTTGTGCTCGTTCCCAGATTAGTTTCCTTGCTGGATGTGGGCATTCTAAAGTATGTGGTTCATTGACTCTTCTTCCCCACATGTTTGACATTGCATCCGTTCAGGGTTTTCGGTGTTGGACCAATGCCGCATGTCCATATACTAGATTCTCTTGGGTGGACCTGGCTATATATTGCCGCCTTCAAGCAGATGACTAGGACCTGCAGGGCTGCGATACGTGGTTGTGAGTCACTTCGGTCACTCACCTTAATTATAAACAGAGGGTCATGCGCGCGATGGACAGGAAATGGTTGGTACATCACTAGATCTAGATCGTTCCATCTAACCTCATACGTAACATCTAATCTAATCCTGTTCTTATTCCTATAATGAGAAGATTGATCAGTTTTATCATACAGAGATCTGAAGATGAAACTGGGATGAACTCGATCAAGTGGCAACACATGGATGCATGGTTTAAGTATATTTGGGGACCTGTATGGTGTGTGCGCGAAATGACACCATACCTCGTCAAGAGAACAGATCGTTAGATCGGCACATTCTTCATATACCAGCTGACCAGCCACAGACAAAAAAATGCGGTAAGGATCGAACCGTGCGTCGACCGCATTCAAGGGGAGATATGGCTTGATGACAAAGAATGGGCCATACATTGTCTCTGAAATACAAAGGTAGAGGATCATCTGGATAGACCCTGCTGACCATGGCTCGTCACTTCCAGATTTTATCTTGAACACGATGTAGCTGTTGCCTAGCGAATGAGTCGCTACGGAGAACTGCATTCCGCATACGGCCAAGGATTCCTGTGTCAAGCATGTTGATGGGTAATGCTTCGCCGTTGCAACTAACTGTCCCAGAAAACCTTGTTTGAGTTCTTCACAGATCCACGTTGGGAGTGGTACTTCCTTCGAGTTTGTGGTGGGCTTTGAGATATTCTCCTCGGGGGAAAAAGCCCACAGGTCGTTCCAGAAGGTCCCGCGAGCGTCATTGTTAAGTGACTTAGAGAAAGCCAGTTTGAGGTTACTAAAAACTGATGGTAGATCCGTTGTTTGCATCAGGATTCTAACTTCTTGTGACATACAAAACCGCGTCAACAGTGTCTGTTCTAGCTCGCCTGGCCAGGTATGTGACGATATCAGCTGTGCAGTAACCTGGTGTGACTGGACGCTCACCAAATTTGTTGCTTGTTTTGATAAATTTAAGCCATTGTAAGCAGCGTTCAAAAACGAAACAGTTCCAAGTGTGGGGCGGTCCAAAGTTCTCGAATAGTTGAGGGAGATGTAGTGAGAGATGGTGATTAGGGGTCAAGCCGCTGTAGACATATAGCTCTTTCATGGTCTCCAAATAATGGTGCATGTGCTTTTGAAACTGCTCGATTCGATCGGGAGTCATCTTTCGCATCATCGCTAGCTTACACGCAGTGACTAGATCCATGAAATTTGCGAGCATTCGGTGTTGGCGATCGTTTGGAGACTTCATGCCCCAGAGACGCACGAGGGTGACTACAAGGTTGACCGTACATGCCGTGCGCCACTGGTCAGCACTAAGTTTGCCGTGCCTTCCGTCACCTAGTTTTGGTGGCGCATGGCCAATCCAAGAGGGCAGAGTCGTCTTTGCCATATCGATCCAGACTTCTGCTAGTGTTAGTCGTCCAAGAACCACATGTTCTTTCCTACTTGATTTCTGCCGGGTGTGGTGAAGGTGAGCATCGTCAAGGTCCTCATCATTCAAGATAACGCTATCATGCTGGCGGTTATCAGCCGCATCTAATATTTGGGTGGCGATTTGATTTGCCCAGTCATTGTTAAACCTCTCGAAGGAGGTGAGCATGCCAAATGTACATGAAGCCACTAAACACTGACGGAGTTTAAAAGCTCGTCGATAAGCTGGTTGTCGGCCATTCCCTCGAAATTTTGGCACAGGAGATCCTCCTGCCGAGTGTCCAGGTAATCATGGGTTTGTAGTCCCGCATGCAGCCGGGACAAAGCCAGGGTCACCTTTGTCGACCTTCGCAAGTTTTTGAGGGCCTCTCTAGAAGGATTAGAATTGATGAGGCCTTCTGCCATAGAGATATCTTCCCATTCATAAGGTCCGGATCTGCAGTCAGCTACACTATGGTTAGGTGGGATTGGAGTTAATTGTGCATTAAGTTACCTTCACTTGGATTGACAGCGTCACCGTATATTGACTCTGAATCGTTACCAGACATTTCGTTCTCGGGTATGTCAGAGCCATGATCCGAGCCATCTAGAGACTCTTCATGGGATTGGGATCGATAGCCGACATCCAGTGCGTTGTGGAATTGAGGTTCTGCCAAGCCCCTGTTAACGTTGTGTACTGTAGCACCACTACTGTAAGTTGCTGAGCTACTAGTGGTGTACGATGTCGCTGATGCCGAGGAAATGCTTAAGGTAGCTCCAAGTGGAAGGGAGCTTCCTCCGATTTTCGGTTGAGCACCGATTTGGTGCTACAAATACCTCATATATTAAATACAACAGAAAAAGTAAAGCCTGTAACGCACCATGTTCCACAACAGCTTTGCCAGGGCAGGCTTATTCATTGCCCAAAGTTCATCCAAGTTGCTTGGCAAAGGAGGAATATCCAAGTCGAGGAGAAGAGCCACCATTAGGCCTTTCTGGAATCCTTGTATCCTCGACAGTGATTTGGCCAATGTGTACTTAGCTCGTCCATCTTGAAGTTCTGTGCTGGTTGCCAGCTCATTGCGTCTGGGCTTAGGCATGCTAATGTTGGCTGAAGCATCCGTTTGGCTGATTGGGAACTCTAGGTGCTCGTTGGGCTCATTTGGAATAGTAACGGGTGACCAACCAAGAGTTGTACGCTTGGAAACGCACTGAGTTGAATGAAGCTATTTATATAACCAAACTCACATATTGTAGGAGGGCCTCAACGAGCTGCCTTTTCCTTTTTCGTGAGAAACGAATTGTTTGCGTGTCTTGACATAGCCTGCGAATGACATTGAACGAGAGGGAAGCCACATCCTTATCGGTTCCATGTTCCAGAACATAGTGGCCATTGCGAGCTTCGTCCTCTGTGACAAAAAAGCTCTTCCCATTTGGTTTAACGTGGAAGTCATCGTCTTCTAGCTGAAAGTCCATGCCCCAGACTTCTCTGCAGTGCCTTTGAAGATCACCAAGTAAAAGCGAGTGCATGCAGTCTAGAATGACAAATCTTGTAGGATCCCAGTAAGGAAGGCGAAGGAGTTCACTCCATCGGACACCATTTTGCCGATACAACCTCAGCTGGGCTGTAGTAGTCGTTGCATTCTTCCAAGCACACGCAGTGTCACCGCCGCTTAGTAAGCTAGGCCCTTAATGCCGCTAGCCGTTACTCTTCTAGGACTTAGCCGCCTAGGAACGCTGTAAGGTTAGTTCAAAGTCACTCGACTTGAAGAGTAGGGATCGTAGACCTGAGCTCCAACTCAAGGCCTCCCTATGAGAATGCAGACAGAGAGGAGAGGGGAAAGGAAAGGGGATTGGATTTGGGTAGATAGTTGAACTGGGTAGAAGACAGGAGATTCAACTTGCCGTCCTAGAGACAGCAAGGACCACTATATATACTGCTAGGCACAAATCCCTCAATCCTAGGACTCCAATCCTAGGATTGCCATATAAGTACAACTGAGTCACGGTGAGTCATACAGAAGCACGGAAGCACAGCCTCAACGTGCACAGACCATTGCGCACAGACCAAGACATTAGGGCAGGTGTTAGTATACCAGGGCCAGTTCCCTACTATCTTACATCAGCGACTCCCCAGTCCTGACAGCCGGTTTCACCACTCCTCCTTCAGAATCGACGTCCTCATCGAGCGCGCTGCCCGCGGATCTCCCCTTCTTCTTCATCGCTACTTTGGAGTCGGGAGTTCCACTTGACACAGCTTCGTCATGGTGCCAGCCCTTCATAGTGCGCAAGAATCGTCGCACAGCGCACGGCCTCAAGCCGATGGCCGCAGAGACGTCTGTCGGAAAGTAAGTTTGCTCGCTCAGTCTGCAGCTGGTGGATTTTTGCGTCGATGGAGTCCACTTCTTCCGTGAATTTTCTATAGCGCGCCATATCTGCTACGACTCCCCAGTCATCCAGGTCCCATGCGCCCTCCAGTAGGGTGAGAAATGCAGGGTTCGCTCCGATGAGTACATCGATGAACCATCTGGGAAGGGGTTGGTAGGGTTCTTCATCGCTGGGTCGTGGTGTAGCGTAGATGGAGGTAACATGAGGCGGATTTTTAGGCCCATCTCGGATGGTGAAACACGCGATCTCCCCTGTGTCCAGCTTTTTGATCCATTTGGCAGGCAGGCTCCACCCATCCCTGACCGGGACGCGAAGGCTGGGATATCAGTCGTTTTCGATGTATCCGTTTGGGGCATCTTTATATATTTCTTCATACTGCTCCAGCTGGTCTCTGAGGTCCTGGCAGTCCTTGGTGAGCTGTGTTTCGATACCGTTATATCTCTTTTCTCGTCTTTTAAGGGTTTCGACCAACCCGTCGCAGATACTCTTGAGGGTGTCGCGGTCGATATCATCTTGGGCGTGGAGGGCGGCGCTGACTGTGCGTGGACTGAGAAGCTGGAGGTGTGGCGGCGGGACGGGGATAACGTCAGGCAACGAGGCATGCGAGACATTGCGGGTCGCGGCAGGACTTTCCATGGTGGTAATCTTTTTTGAACGTGTAGTCGTTGTCGTGGTGTAGGCAGTAGCGGTCACGGCAAAAACTCCAATGCTTGAGAATGTGCTGGTGTGTAGGGTGACAGAAGGCCTTGGGTTTGAATACGGTGAATCGGTGTCCGGTTAGAGGTGGCTCATAGAAGAGGGAGCGAAAGAATTCGACTGAAGACTCCAGGATGGGGAGAGATGCTTTTCTCTGCTCGGAGGGGGGTCTTATTTATGTTTTCCTTGGGCGTCTTTCTGTGGTATATTTTTAGAAGGTCTGGGGCATGGACGTTTTCTATTGGTTCCCATGTGTTATCGCATTCAGGGTATCCTTTCCATTTGACCAGGTACTGTAGCTTCTTGTGGCGCCCGTGGTGTTGGTGACTGTGGATGGCTTTGACTTCGTATTCAGTTTCTCCTTCAATAAGATCCGGTGGTGGTCGCATGAAGTTCGGACCATGAGCTGTTGTCTCCTCATAGGGTGATAAGAGCGAGGCGTGGAATACGTTATGGATCTGCCATGTCAGCGGGAGCTCCAATCGATACACCACAGGGGACACTTCCTTCGTTATCTTGAAGGGTCCATACCGGATAGGGATTACCTTGGTCTTTTGATGCGGCATTTTTAGGTTCTTTCCTTCCAGCCATACGTATGATCCTTCTTTGAATTGCGCTTTTGGGGCTCCCAGCTTCCCCGCGGCTCGGTTAAGAGCTTCTATCGCTTGCTCCCTTCTTTCCGTCATGATCCTCGCCCTTTCTTCGGCGGATTCATTCGGAGTCCTCGGAGTCAGCCCCGGATTCAGGGTGATGTCGTATCCCAGTAGAATTTGATTGGGTGATAAGCCTGTGGTAGAGTTCTTCCGGTTATTGTGTACTGCTGACGCGAGCGCTAGCCAGTAGGTCCAGTCTTCCGGCGCTGATGAGGTAACGAGTCGCAAATACTGCTCTATCCACTGATTCTTTCGTTCCGATAGGCCATCCATTTGGGGGTGAAACGCCGTGGATAGGTTCTGTTGGATTCCTAGTCGCATAGCCAGAGCTCTCCCAAAGTGGGAGGTGAACCGTGTGTCTCTGTCACTGATAACCTTATCCGGTAGTCCAAACCATCGATAGACGTAGTCCAAGTATAGCTGAGCGATTCCTAGTCCCGTGATTTTTGTGTTGCATGGCAGGAATATAGCCGCACGTGAACATCCCTGGTCCACGATGGTTAGTATGGCGTTCTGTCCTCAGATCTCGGGGAGTCCCGTGATCAGATCCATGGCTACTCGTTGAAATGGTCGTGTGCCCTGGTTGGTGGGAATCCGGTATACTGGGGTTTTCTTCCTATGGGTTTGAATTTTATTCTGTTGACACGTCGCGCATCCTTTGACGTAGTCCTTGATCCACTGCGTCATGTCGGGCCAGTAGTATACTTCTTTGACTCGACGGAGTGTCTTGTCACGTCCTGGGTGTCACCGCCGCTTAGTAAGCTAGGCCTGTATGCCGCTAGCCGTTACTCTTCTAGGACTTAGCCGCCTAGGAACGCTGTAAAGTCAGTGCTGTTCACTCGACTTGAAGAGTAGGGATCGTAGACCTGAGCTCCGACTCAAGGCCTCCCTATGAGAGTGCAAACAGAGATGAGGGAAAAGGGAAGTTGGATTGGGAAGGTAGTTGAACTGGGTAGAAGACAAGGTAGTTGACAAGGAGATTC
>QFDX01000560.1:0-10530 GCA_003315875.1 Lactifluus piperatus | reverse complement strand
CTAGGGGCGCCGTGGAGAATTCACGGAAAATAATCGGTGAGAGGGTGGAAAGTGAGAACTGCCGAGCCGAGTCGTCCATCAGCATATGGCAAACTCATAGTCATGGCACTCGGTACGTGCCTTGGCTCTGTTGCTCATGAGTCTCTTGGCAATAGTATCAACCGGATGGAATATAAGGAGCTCAGCGATGCCTGGATTCCATTTAGGTTCGATTTACTGGTCAGCACGGGAGCTGTGTCTCGCAATGGAAAACATACCGGAAGTGCCAGATCCGAGGATGCGTGCGGTGCCAGATTCCCTTCCCTTGATTGGGGGCATGGGAGACATCCAGGTCAACTTTGAAAAAGTAGACACGGGGCAAAAACTTCAAGTTGCGGGACACTGTTGCGCGCTTAACCGGGCCGTGTGATATGTATCTACCCTGTGACACGTGACACGATGGGAGTTGGCCAAATTTGACAGACGTGGGAACTTCCGTATAAGGAAGGTTCCAACGCCTTGGGCCCTTGTAGCCTCGTGACCGGCTCTATATGTGGTAAGTATATGGGGTAAACCACGATATAGAGCCTGGAAGATCTGAGTTTAAACTTGGCTGACACCTGAAAAATCCCGAAAAGGATAGGCTCAATAAGGTAATTTGTCATGTGATCATGAATGAATGCGCGTTTCTGCCTTTGACAATGAGAATATGGGTCATGTGATCACGAATGAAAGCGCGTTAGTAGCGCGTTTCTGCCCTTGAACAATGAGAATATGGCTCATCCTGATGTATCTGTGCTTGCAAGTGAGCTCGAAAACATTTGGAACCTCACTGGTGACTTTTTATTCTCCAGATATCCAAAAATTTCCCCTAGTCAACGTCCAGGACCTGACTTTCTGGCAAAACTATCTGGCTCTCTGTAAGGCGGCCAAATAGGAACGCCTTCCCTCTAAATAAAAGAACATAATATATTTGTCGTGCATTGAAACAAACACACGCATACCAATAATTAAGCAGGAGCTGTTGCTTAATATCAGAGATCCCGGCTCCCGGTCCGTCTAAGACCCACAACAGGCAAAGCCCGGAAAGGAGGCACAATGCATGCCTATCAGGCCACGCGGATCAGGCCGTTACCCACACAGTTGAGATGGGCGGCCCGTCCCGCAATAGATCAGCTGCGTAGATAACGCGACTTAATTAAGCAGCGTTTCAGCTCTATGAGCGTTGCACGTTGCACACCGAGCGTTACAGCACGCCCCGTCAGGGCGGGCTGCAATATATAATATAATGATATCATTAAGCCCCAATGAAGGGGCCCGAGACCATAGAGAGGGACAATAAGGATGACAACGATCGTAGTTACACTTATATTAGAACTAGAGTAGATTTACATCAGCAAACCCATATTTTGGGTCATAGATGTGAGGTAATTTCATAGTTCCCATAGTGTGTCATAGCTCGCTTAGCAACCCATAGCAACCCATAGCAACCTGGCAATTTCATAATTTCTCATAGCATGCTTAGTGAGCCATAATGCCCAGCCCATTTCATAGTTTATTATAGTGTCTCATAGCACTCATAGCTGCTGTCCCTCGAGCCTCGCAGTATATAATGAATAATGATTATTTATGTAAATAAGATACAGCCTATGCTACATGTCCGTGGTGGTGGTGTCATTATCCCCCCTCTCGTTGTCATGGTTGTTGCCGTCGCTGTCCCCATGCTCTCGCGTCACTGCCGCTGTCCTCACAGTTCTCGCGTTGCTGCCGCTTTCCTCACAGTTCTCACGTTGCTGCTGTCGCTGTCCTTGTGGCCCTTGTGTCGCTCTCCTTGTGGCCCTTGCATCGCTCTCCTCATCGCATCGCAGTCCTCGCAATCACCACGTCGCAGCCCTCGCGGTCATCATGTCATGTCCTCACAGTCCTCGCATCGTGGTCCCGCATCGTTGAAAACATTCCCTTCATCGAGATGAGCAACTAAAATATGATCCTATCAAGGCATCAATTTGGGAAACAGTCTTATAAGTGAGAGATCTCACCTCTCCCATCTGCACCCTCGTTTCCAAAGACCTCAGGTGAAAATGTGGCGAAGACCTCCTGTGTAGTGGCACCTCGTCCGGTGGTGGTGGTGGTCGCGTCGGCGCTGGTGGCATCCCGGTCTTACCAAACTCGGAGCCCCTGTTGCACAGTGGCAAGCAATGGCTTGCCATCTGGTCCACAGGGGCTGCAAAGAGTGGTGGGATTACCCCCCTCTCACAAGAATGCGAGAGTGAGGGGGGAGGGGACCAGGCCGGTAGAGAAGGACCACTTTGCATCGAGAGCGACATGCAAGGGTGGCGGGCGGTGGGCGGGCAGGTGGTCACGGGTGGCGGGCTTTCGCTGGTGGGGGGCTGTCCCGATGCTGCTCCATGATTCTGGTGTTGTAAGCTAGAATAGGTGGAGATGTGGTAGGGACATACCTGGCAGGCATCCCTATGCAGTCTCCTAGGCACAAATGTAAGCCCCGCATCTGTTTCGACAGGTAGGAGGGTCGGGGGTAAGAAGTGGATGATGATGATGAATCTCGGGTGTAACTGCGATGTACCGGGCGAATTTTTCAATCTGTAAAAAAAAGCCACGGATGAAGAAGGACGGGGAGGGTAAAGAAAAAAAAATCGTTACCTTGTATATTCGCGTGCGAATGTAAGGGCGCACGATAAATTTGACGCGCTCGACTTCAGTCTGGACGAGCATGATATGCGCGTGCTCTGCCTCGCACGAGTCGGGGTCTCCGCGTAGCACCTGCACAGCATCCGTCTATGAAAGAAAAAATGGTTTTTAGTAAAATAAAAAAGAGAGAGGGATTGTGAGGGTGACCTTGACACACCTGTCTGCGAATGTGGTCGAGGAGCGCACCAAGCACCTCGGCTTGTACGGGAGTATATTGGGCGCGTGTCACTCGTTGAGCCGGTGTCGCACGAGCTGCTGGATAAGCGTCTCGATCTCGGGGAATGGCGGTGCGGTGTCAAAGTCGAGCGTGGTGGGGGCCCAACAAAAACCGTGTCCACAATCACGGCAGTTGTCATAGACGACAAGAATTGCGCCGCCTGCCATAGGGAAATCTTCTCCGTCACCATCATCGTGGGTTGTGTTACAAAAGACCTGCAGCCTAGAATTGTTAGTGAACTTACATAAGAATAAAAGGGATATTTTTCTCCAAGTCGACAGTTGATGGTCGAACTTCTGCGTCAATGTGTCACGTGTCGATGTTTGACCCTGTTTGGACAGCTCTTTTTGGAAACTTGGAAACTACAGCTTATGGTGAAAGATAGTGACCTTGAGTGACCCTTGCCATGTCACAAGTGACGCAGTGACGGATTGTTATTCCCATCGTTTTGTGGCGGCTCCTAATTGGCTCGGCTCCTAATTTCCGGCTCGAGCCGCACGCTACCTGGGCTCAGCCACGCACGGCTTCAAACCATATTGAGCCAGCTTTGTCGTCTGCCCTTTCCACTTTCCGCCTTTTGCTCCTTATCACTGTCTCACCTCCTCACCCCCACCTCCCACCCTCACTGGGGCCAAACAAAAAAAAGGCCCAAGAGACACCATTGATGTCTCTTGGGCCACAGGTATTTTTTTTTCTTTTTTCTTTGATTTTCGCTTTACTGACAAACTTCTTTTAGTGGTGCTCCCAGTTCTCTCCTGCAGTGACCACTGCTGCTCCCTGCTTCAGCACACAACACTAGATGACTGGGAGGTGACGAGGACAAGGGAAACAAAACAAAAAAAAGGTCCAAGAGATGTCGACGGCGTCTTTTGGGCCACAGGTATATTTTGTTTCATTCTCATTTACTAACAAACTTCTTAGGTACAATGGGATGAGGGGAGGGGACGATGACAAACCCCGAACAGCATCCCTAATGGCCGCCGTGAGATCTCTATCCCGGCCCCGACGACCATGCAATGTCACACCTACCCCTGCCACCTCCGAGACAGTGCCCACCCCCCGCGAGCAATTGCTTGTGGGGTGGTGGATCCCCTACCCTGCCACTTCCGAGGCGCCACCCACCTGCGAGCCACTGCTCGTGGGTGCGCCCTCTTTTGTGTCATGGGGTGCTGCTGCTGCTCCCTGCGTCAACAGGGGCAGGGGATGACCATGATGCGACCATGACCACGACCACGACGGCCACGACACAACCACGACTGAGTGGGATGGGGGTGACGCACAGGGTAAGCATCTGAGTCATCCTAACCCGCCACCTCATCACTGACCTCCTGGCCCTCCTCGAACGTTCACTCGCAGAACCTGACCACATCCAACCTGGTGGTGTCGCAGCCCTGCGTTTGGCCTAGGCGGCTGTCTCGACGGTATCCTCGTTCATGGGCTATGCTGTCCGGATGCAGCAGCACCATGCACATGCCCTGCCCAAGGTCGCTCGTTCCACGATGGCCGATTCGTGAAGAACCTCCATGCGTGTGCCAAGGCCGTCTGGCATCGACGTCCTCGAGGCCATGGTGATGGACCTGATCGAGTGCCCCTGGCGTAAAGGTGCACAGTGACAGGCAACATTGCACTGATCTCACGGGAGAGCGACAGCCTCCACAAGTTTGCCACGGAGCTCAAGACAGGTGACACTGATGTGCATAACCCCTCTCTACCCCTACCCCTACTCATCATCCTTTTCTTTTGCAGGCAGCTGTGTTCATGCCACGCCCCACGCTGGTGATTGTGCGGAGAGCTTTGGAGCTTGTACTCAGGTTTGTTCCTCTTGTTTTAATCCTGTATATTGTCTCACCTGATCTGGGGTCTCACGGTATCCCTACGCAGGAAAACATTTCCGCCAAAGTAGGGCTCATACTATCATTTTCCCTCATTTTGATTTGGGGTGCTCATCTTCCTGTCGTGAGTCCTCTCTATGCCACAACTTTGCTGGATTCGGTTCATGCCATGCCTGTAATGACCACCACGCAGCACCTGCGATTACATGCTGTGCCCGTGATGGCAACCACAACCACGCCGCGCCTGCCAGCACCAACACCCCCACACCACGCCCGTAACCGCCACCACGCTGCGCCCACCAGCACCACTCCCATGCCACTCCCACGACCATCATCACGCCGCGCCCCGAACTACCACCATGTCACGCCCGCAACAGCCACCATGCAACGCCTGCGATGCCACGACCAGCACTGCGACCCCCTGTTTAGGGTGGGAGAGAGAGCGATGCGAGAGCGAGGGGGGATGGCGAGAGCGAGGGGGAAAGCGAGAGCGAGGGGAGACGGCAAGAGCGAGGGGAGATGGCGAGAGCGAGGGGGGACAGCGAGAGCGAGGGGGACAGCGAGAGCGAGGGGGGCAGTGAGAGCGAGGGGGGCAGCGAGATAACCACGTACATAATTTGTAATTCCATTACTATAATATATTTTCTTTCTCCCATTTCGAAATCTGTGTGAAAATGGAAATTTATATGTTGGAAAAAGAAAAACATTGAAGGTGCAAATATGGTACAATACATAGATTGGCCTATACTACCTAATGCTATGTAGTGCTACATAGTTTGGCTACATCTACTGTATGTAGTGCTATGTAGTGCTAGAAAGACATGGACCTCGCTATGGGTGCTATGGGTGCTATGAGTGCTACATAGTGCTACATAGCACTATGGAGCAACAACTGGTTTTGCTGATGTACAGTGTATTTAAGGGTCGTGCCCTCTCTGAGAAAGGGCAGACTTTTACCCTCTTCACGTAGTTCTTTGCAAATAACCACAGTTTTGTCTGGTTCACTTGCGAGGCGCTCTCAAGAAGGCAAAAAAGGTCTATATTCATCACAACACTATCTAAACCCCTACTTATCCCCCCAGATATCTTACACTTTTTTGAACCCTCGAACATGAAGGTTTATTTACACACAACTACGTACAATGTCTTCTAGCAACTGAAGGGTCCCCCTGCTAGGAATACACGATCAGCCCACGCTCGCCGCGAGGAGGAGCATAGAGCTCAGACTGCCCTTCCCAGAGAAGGGCAACCCCAGATCACTCCAGAGGAGACCTCAGCGTTGACAGAACCAGACCCTCTGTCTGGGCTAAGTCGAATCGCTGAGCCTCCCTCGGAAGTACCTACGCACCCTGAGGAGGATCTCCTCATTCAACACTCAGAGACTCTTGAAGGAGAGCTACTCCAAGCGCTGTCCAACGAGCCTCAGCCTGTAATGGAGCAGTCATTCGTCACTGCCCCCATAAGTTTCACGATGGCCAGAGGCCCCATAGTCTTTGGCTCCCTCGCGTCAGAGGAGAGACAACCTATGCCTGGTCCAGCTCAGGACAAGGGCAAGCGACGCGCGGAGTACAATTCCCCGCCAGCTTCCCACCAGAGCAGCGATCGCCCTGCTATGACCCACTTAGAGTGCATCATCACAGAGCTTGCCGCAATTAAGGCGGAAATGCACAGATTGGCCGGGCATGCCGAGGAAAGCTCAATAGAGCTAGAAACTCAGAGGGCCGAACAGGATGATATGAGACAGCGTTTCAGTCAAATTTACGAAAACGCCAATCAATCAAGACTCGAGCTACGCTCGTTGCAGCACAGGTTGGAGAGCATCAGCCTGTCCCCTGCAGATGAGGGAGAAACTCAGTACCCGTTGCAAGGACAGACGGGTCAGACGCATTATGATACCCACGGACCTGTCGAGGGAACCGCAGGACCATCTATGCGCTACAACGTGCAGATAACGAGTGAGGATACCTCTGAGCAAGGGCCTCCTCAACCTACGATTAAAGTTGAGGAGAGGGAACTGAGTAGGGTTCCCCTGACTCCAGAAGTATCCTATGACCAAGAGTACCTGCGTCGGCGCCAAATCCAAGAGAGAGCCAATGCAGCTATAGAGAGATCCATGGCTCGATCAGCCCCCAGAGGACCTCGAGGAGTGGACATGCGTTCCTTCCTCGCCCAAAGAATGATCGATAGGCAAGCTGAGATAGAAGAACGTCCTCATTACCTTGAAGGAGAGGGCAGGCAGCGAAGCCTCGAATGCCGTAATGCTCCCACGTTGGAGGAAGCGGATTACCAGCCGGCATATACGCTAGACGAAGATTATGCCCGCAGAATGGCTAGATCTCGTCCGCAGGTGCCCTGGGCACCGATAGAACCCCCGGCGCAGCCTCAGTACACCAGGCAGAGTCAGTGCACTCCATTGAATGCCGCTAGTCCGATAGCATTGCAGGGAACGCAGGCAACCACCAGGCTGGCCTCAGTCTCAGTTGCCAGGTCGCCCTCAGTACAGGCATCGGCTATCCATGCCACGCCAAACGCACCCCGAGTGCTGCAAGGCAATGCGCCGAGGCATGCGCCCATAAATGTGCCCATAGATCATGAGGCCACAATGATAGCCGGATTAATACAACACATCCAGGAATCCTTAGAGGGGGTACCACCCAATCTCCCAGAACTTAAGGGACTCCGAACTAAGCTTCCGGAGGCTTATGCTGGTGAAGATGACTTCGACAAAATGGATAATTGGCTGCAGGGTTTACTGCGCCACTTTAAACTTAACCGCCTCACAGCGGAAGACAGGGATTGTTACGGTTCTGAGGGACCGTATGTGCGAAGAGCACCGTTCAATTGTCTTGTATTCTCAATTGGAGAATACCCAGACCGAACCGAACTAGAAACAGGATGACTCCTAGGGTGAACCAATAAACAGTGAATTGGATCACAAGGACGACTAAGAGGGCAAGCAGGAATGCCAGCCCTGGGACGTGCCTAGTTAAGGCGGAGTGGGGATGTACAAGCAGAGGAAGAAGGAGAAGGAATATGACAGTTTTCGACTGCCTCCAAATGCACTACAGTGACACTAGTGAGGGAAGCACTCAGGGAACTGAAGGAAGGTATGAAGGCTCGTCACACAACCGACAGATTGACTTCCTTGATCAGCTGTGAGAGATGGTTCCCTAACGAGTAATTCTGTGATGTAGAGTCGATTGCGAAAGCAAATTAACTGCGAGTTAATTTACCTCCTCTTCTGACTATAGATGCAGAGAACGATTGGGGATCAGATTCTGAACTAAACTGAAGCTTAGGGCTTCAGTGTCGTACTAGAGAGCTTAAATACACGTGTGAGAATCATGTGCTACTACGCTTTTGACATGTGTTTCTAACAAACACATGTTGCTTCATCTTAAGCATGTGTTTCTTAGAAACACATGCTTCTACAATCACATGGTATCATATAAGGGCGTCATCAACCTGCCTGGACGGTCCTACTTGTCCCACCAGCTAGGTTAGTCCACCCAAACATAGGTAAATACATACAAGTCTCAGTCCGTGTCAGAACGTGACAGGGATGCAGACTGTGTATTGGTAACTGGCACCTGTCTCACTGGCAAAGCAGAATGATGGTTCAACCATGAAGTTGAACGCCCAATGCAAGTCATTTGCGACTGGACATTTGAGTCAGTCGTTAAGGGGCTATACAAAGCTTTTATAACAACCACTACTGCACAGCAAGCAGTACGGAGATATGCTCAAATTAGATACTCACAGGACAAAGGCATTAACACATTCTACTGTGAGCTCTTACAATGGGCAGGGCATCTGGCCCAACAACCAGACGCATACTCATTTAAACGAAGGTTGTTCAATGGATTACCTTCAGAGATCCGTCACCATCTTGCGCTCTATGATAATATATCAGCTGAGCAGAGCACGATTGATGAAATCGTGAGCAAGGCCCAGAACCTTGAGAAGACACTCGTCACAATCAGATCGGGGCATAAGGCCGACGGTCAGAGTGCACTGGGGGTATCTGGCATCGCAGGATCCCCCCAAAGGTCAGCGTGACCCAACGATCCATCACGCGCGTGCAAGAAACTACCTACTCGGCCCAGCGGCAAACCGAGACTGCAGGCACCGCTGTCAGGCTCTAAGCCGGCACAAGCGTCCTCCCCTCAATCGGGGAGAGGCAATACCTCTAAGCTTACATGCTTTAAATGTGGCAAGATCGGACACATAGCGACCGATCCAAAATGCCCTCAATTTAAGAAACCTGCGCAGCGACAGATATTTGCCGTGCAGGTGGTTGACGACAGATCTGAGACCAATCTTCCCGACCCTGATAAAAACTCAGAAGATCAGGAAGAATTACTCAACGCTGAGCCCGAACTAGGGAATGGCAACAAGGAACAGGAGCAATCAGGCTTGGACGAGCAATCGGATGGCCCTGAAGGCTCTCAGTATGAAGGGGACAACGGCCCCTACAATGATTATGACGGCTATGAGTTGCCACCAGAGGATGACGACTCTGAGACCGAATACATCAGAGCGTCTCATGTGGTCGAAGACAGCATAGACATTCAGCTACCACAGTACGACGACAAAGTGTGGCAAGCATGCCGCAATGAGATCCACACGCGCTATGAGATCGCGCCGTGGATACCTTATGATGTGCTGGAGTTTACTCCGCAATACAGCGTCACTCACATACGAAAGTGTGATGTGTGCAGCAGCTTTAAAGAGCACAGCGTCTATACTAAAGCCATTGAAGGCACGAACTCCTTGGCATGGAAGGTGCGCGACAAATACGAGCAAGATCTTATGCTGCTCAGTCAAACAATCGCGCTCTCAGGGAGTGATTGCACAAAGAGCGACCCAATTACACTAAGCACACTCAATGCTTCATTGGAAAACGAGAACCACCGCCTTAAAGAAATGGTGGAGGTCCTATGCAGAGCCAATACCCGATCCACAATCAGGATCACAGAATTAGAAGAGACAATCGAATGCAATCGTCTCGACTCTGATCTCCGGAACGGAGAGTTTAGCTTGCTGCTCTCACAGTGCACTGCGATGCTCCAACACTGCACCAACATGGAAAATCAATTGATTAAAGTGCACGATGGGCAGTACGACAACAGCATAAGTAGGAGCTTTCAATCACTAATTGATAAGCTGTCTACAACAGCCCCTGACTATGGGGACAAGAATAAGCAAGCCGTCGCTTCCTCGAGAAGCGAAGACTTAAGTGATGATCTACGCGAGATCGGCTCCAACGGAATGAGCAATCACGGCTCCCCACATTCTGATACTACCGAATGAATTGCTGCGGGCCGCGTTGAAGATCTGAATAAAGATCGCAAGTTCAGATCTGCCCAGCATTGGAAATACGCGACCGGAGAGCGACCTCGCAGCTTGACTAAGGATCACCGGTGCATGGCTGCATTGGTCAAAGTGAATGGCCTAGAGGCCTATGCTCTATTGGACACTGGAAGTACTACTGTGTCCATTACGCACGATTTTGCTCGCGCAGCGAAATTAAATGTCATCCAATTAGAGAACCCGGTTACGCTCCAACTAGGCACCATTGGTAGCCGATCCATGATTAATTATGGCTCGGTTACTTCACTTAGACTCGGAGCGATTGAGGACAACGACGCATACCTAGACGTCGTCAACATTGATCGCTACGACATGATAATTGGGACACCGTTTATGTGAAAGCATGGACTTATCCTGGAGTGGTAGCTACCACTTTAATGATAACTTCTAGGCAATGCCCTGCCAAACCATTTATTTGCA
>QFDX01000553.1:500-11450 GCA_003315875.1 Lactifluus piperatus | reverse complement strand
CTTTATTTTTTTTGGAAAGCATTTTATTTCAGTAAATATAAGTGGCTATCTACCAGAAATAAATTGTTAAGTAGCAGGAGATTTACCATCAGCCCTACTTAAACACACTGGAGCTGGCCCGGAGGCCAGAGAGGATAAATGCAGTTATGCACATCCCGATAAGGGATAGCGTGGGACTCAGGGCACAATACCTTCGAGGGGCAAGGCAGGTGGCCTCCTACCCACTAAAACCTCACGATGTTGAAGCCAGTTGTTTGGGAGGTCCCCTTGGTGTTTTAGGACATGTTCCCAGGTGGTTGACACCAGGTGGGAGTAAGTTGGGTTGCGACGGATCTTGGTCGCGGTGATTTTGTCTTCAGTAAGGCAGCAGTTGATGGCTTGGAGCCAGTGGTGGGCAGCTTTGTGTTCGTGGTGGGGGCAGTCTTGGATTACCCTTTCACAGCGTAGGACCCAGATGAGGTGTGCTGATTCGGAAATGAGGATGTGCAGGAGTCTGGTGGCTCCGGGGGCATAGAGAGGGGGGTTGGTTGGTCCACCGTCTATGGGGTTGGGGGGGAGAGTCAGGCTACTGCAGCCAAGGATGGTGCTGAAGGATATGTCGGGCCAAAGGTGGGGATGCCCTCACACTCACCTTTACCTCACCCTCCCCTCTGCTCTGCTTATTGATTGGCTCTTTTATCTGATCACATGCCACAGCAGTGATCAGGTGATCAGATATAGATGCCAAATTTATTTCTCTTATTTCTCAGTCATTTTTTACTGCTTCATCATAAAATTGAATCAATGTACAGTAAACAATTATTATAACAAAATGTTGGTCACAGATTTCCTGATATTGTCCTTGTAGTTGCAAAAAGAACATCCCACAGGTTTCTCAAAGGCAAAATTTCCTAATCTGACCAGGACTGTCACACAAAAGTAACACCATGTGACATTGGTCGATTATGAATGTTGTCTACCTTTTTCTCTAAGTTGATGGTCGAACTTGGAAAGTTGTGTCATGTTTGGACGACTCCCATGGTTGACTTTTGACATGTGACACTTCTGTAAGTTTGACTTTGTCAAGCGGGCTCAGATCTGCGTAAGGAACTAAATTACAAATACGGCTAACCTGTCAAGCGGGCTAGCGCGGATACAGAGGAACGACGATAAGTCGTAGGCGGTATGAAATGATAAAGGCTACTGACCTCAGATCCGCGTAAGGAACTGAGGTACCTAGCTACTAAAAGAGTCCTTAAATACGTCTCGTAGTTGAATACCAAACGCTAAGAAAGAAGCTGCAGTCCATGTATGCTGCTAATAAAGAAGATGTCGCAGTATGACAGCGCTGACGCGTAAATAGAAAGTACCGTAAAGGGACACGCGATCGCATCGAGATTGTCACTCCAACACACCCCCTCAATCTGTGCGACGTAGGCCCATACCCGCTGAGAAGAGGCTGTGCTTCTTGCGTGCAAGTCCTTTTGTCAGGATGTCTGCGATCTGTTGATCGGTCGACAGGTACTGGAGGAATACCTCACCGCTATCCACTTTCTGGTGTAGGAAGTGATGCCGCACGTCTATATGTTTGGTCCGGTCGTGAAACTCCGGGTTACGTGCGATAGCGATAGCGGACTGGTTGTCGATATGGAGCGTGGTAGGAAAAGCTGTGTCAATCCTGAGGTCATTGAGTAAGCGTCGGAGCCAAATGGCTTCCTTCGCTGCGTGCGCGCCAGCGATGTACTCGGCTTCAGTGCTGGATAGGGCAACTGATGGTTGCTTTTTTGAGGACCAACTGACGGCAGCGCCGGAGAGAGTAAAAACGTAGCCCGAGGTGGACTTACGATCATTAACGTCGCTGGCCCAGTCAGCGTCTACAAAACCCTGCAGAATGTCTCCGTCGGGTACTCCCTTCTGGAAAACCAGGCAGGTGTCAGCAGTCCCGCGGAGGTAGCGGAATATACGATCAAGGGCGTGGAGGTGATCAGGACCGGGGTTAGCGGCGTGTCGACCAAGAGCAGCAACCGAGTACGCGATATCGGGGCGAGTGCATAATGAGGGGTACATAAGGGCGCTGACAGCGCTCTGAAAGTACTTGACATCGGCTTCAGGAGCCGGGAGCTTGACCAGATGGTCGTTGGGAATGGATGGTGTGGAAATCGGGCGTACAGTCGACTTGTCGAAACGATCCAGGATCGCCTCGACGTGAGCCTTCTGCGAGAGCGCGATGTAGCCTGCTGACCTGTCGCGAGTAACGTGCATGCCAAGAATCCAGGTTATGTCGCCTAGATCAGAGATCTCGTAGTGTCGTCTAAGCATTGACTTGATTGCGGCGATTTCGTCTAGGCTGCTGGAAGCGATGGTAATGTCGTCCACGTACAGAGCGATGATGGTCATAGAGTCGGCATGAGATCGAGTGAAAACGGCGTGGTCAGCGTCGATGTGCTGGTAGCCGAGGGAAAGAAGCTTCGCCTTGATATCCTCGTACCAGACGCGTCCGCCTTGGCGTGTGCCATAGACGGCCTTAGTTAGTCGCATGACCATACCTTGGGGAACGTCAAAGGACGGCAGCGGCTCCATATAGATTTCTTCCCTAAGCGTCCCATTGAGATAAGTGCACTTAACGTCGACCTGATGGACGTCAAGGTTCCGTTCGGCAGCGAGAGCAAGAATCAGACGCAGGGAGGCGAGCTTCGCGACGGGGGCGAAAGTCTCGTCGTAGTCGATGCCCTCGACTTGCGTGAAGCCTTGAGCAACGACCCTGGCCTTGTAACGTACTATGCTGCCATCCGGTCCGCGCTTGAGCTTGAAGACCCACCTGCTGCCTACGACCTTGCGATCGTGAGGGCGAGGTACGACTTCGTAAACACCCATCTGCTCGAACGAACGACGCTCGTCGTCGCACGCGATCTCCCACTTAGCGGCATCCGGGCGCGACATGGCATCGGAGTAGCTTCATGGTTCGATCTCGAGGTCGATTTGAGCGACACCGGCATGCTCTTCTGGTCGCTTTCACGAGCCATACGAGGTTACAGTGAATCGATCGTCGTCATCGCGAGCGGGAGTGCGTGTGCTGCGTTTCGGTTGGGACGTGGCGATGGAAGGGGATGGAGATGGTGCCGTGCATGGTGCTGGAGCGGGAGGAACAGGCGGAGAGGGATGAGATGGCGATGAAGGTTCTGGAGGAGGTGGAGGTGCCGTGTCGTCTGGAGCTGGTGACGGTGGAGTCGGTGCGGATGAAGGCTGAGTCGATGATGGGAATGGAGTAGCGATTTCGGATTCGATGGTGATACGGTGAAAGGTCCCCCCCTCGTCGAATACGACGTCGCGCGACTCGAAGAATCGACGCGTGGCGCGGTGAGCTAGGAGAAACGCCTTACGGTTATCAGCGTATCCAATGAATGTACAGGTCAAAGACTTGGCCCCCAGTTTGCTCCGGTAGTCTTTCGGTATATGCATGTGAGCGCGGGAGCCGAAAATACGCAGCCGTGAGACGTCAGGCTTGTTACCACTCCAAACTTCGTCGGGCGTGATGTCGTCAAGAGCACGAGATGGGGATAGATTGTGGAGTAAGGCCGCATATTTGATTGCGTCGAACCAATACGAGTCAGGGAGGCCGGAGTCATCTAGCATGGAGTGCACCTTGTCCATGAGCGTGCGGTTCATCTGCTCGGCAACCCCGTTGTGCTGGGGCGTATCGGCGGTAGTGACTTCGTGCTTGATCCCCTTTGAATTGTAGTACGCGGTGGGTACGTGGCCGGTGTACTCCCCCCCTCCGTCTGAGCGCAGGATTTTAAGAGACTTACCAGTCTCGTTCTCAGCGCGAGCGACGAATGTCTTTAGGTGCTTCAAGACGTCCGACTTTTTATGCAATCCCACTACCGTGACTTTGCGTGATTTGTCGTCTACGAAGGTTGCGAAGTAGTCGTAGCCTTGTCTAGAGCGAGTAGGAATTTTACCGCATATATCCGAAAAAATCCTGCCAAGGATCTCATCGGAGCGTGTGTCGGTAAACTTCCGTATATCGTCGCGTGTTTGCTTGCCCTTGAGGCAGGACTCGCAAGGTGGTGGGGAAGAGATTGATCCCTTGATTTCCATACCAGCGACGATGCCCTTTTTCGCCATGCGTATAACCGTGTCGGTGCTGAGGTGACCTAGGCGGCGATGCCAGGTGTGTATGTTGGCAGCGGTGGTTGTACGGGCGGTGAAGGCATTTTCGTCGTGGGGGGGAAGATCGGAATCGTCATGAGGGAAAGAATCGACGTGAGAGATATATGCCGAATCGTGATTGGTTCGCACATCCATGAGGTACAGGTTGTTCCGAAGTTTCCCCAGGCACGCTGTTTCAGCGTTGCGCATGAGAAGTCAACAGGTATCCCCTGAAAAGAGAACGTCGGAGCCGTGACTAGTCAGTTGGGGGACGGAAAGCAAATTTCTGTGTAGTTCGGGAACGTAGAGTACATCTCGTAGGATAGCGTCATTCCAAGTAGAATCAGTCCGCATCTGGACGGGTATCCGCCCGATCCCGGTGGCAAAGATAACGCTGTTATCGCCTAAGACGACTTGGACGGGATCTGGAAGGGACTTGAAGCTGTGGAACCAGCGGCGATGACAAGTCATGGTGCGCGAGGCACCGGAGTCCATTACCCAGCGATGTTCGAACGCAGAGGACGATTTGAGATCGGTGTGGGCAAGGTAGACTCGTATGACTGGGGGGCACAGGATGGGAGACTCAATGCGTGAGAGGGGGACGTCAGGTACGAAAGCGCGAAAGACACGAATGGGCTCAGTAGGCAGATCGTCGTCAGAGTCAGATGGAACAGGTCCGGCGATTGCAAGCTTAGCAGAGACTGTGGAGCTAGAGCCGGTTTTCGAATCTGGTTTGGCTTCTGTCGGTTTAGAATCAGCCTCCTTCAATTCGCGTTCCTTCTTGAGCTTTCTGCATTCGGTGACGTCGTGACCCTTATTCTTACAATGTGTGCACTTCTTTCCGTTGTCAGGCTTCTTCGATTTCCCCTTACCCTTAGTTACCGCTTTAGCATAGAACACCGTTATGTCAGTGCCGGACTGTAATATGCGTTGTTGTTCGTCTAGAATGATCTTATTCTTGATGTTATCGACGGTGATAAGAGTCGCATCAAAAAGAGATAAGACCGTCTTCACAACGGTAAGCGTGGGCGGTAGTTTAGTGATGATGAGGAAAGCGACGAGACGATCCTGCAGGGGGAGCCCGAGTTCAGCCATGGTGTGCGCGCTCTGGATAATGGCGTCAATTTGTGGTCCGAGAGGCTCCGAGTCGGTTAACGTGGTGTTGAAGATCTTATTGACGAGCTGAAGTGTGCGTTGCTCACTTTTGCCGTCGAAGCGAGTGGTAATCTGATCCCAACAGTCCTTAGCCGAGTTCGCCAATAAGATTAGATTGAGCGTAGCCCTCCCAAGAGATGAGCTGATAAGAATCCAGGCCTCTTGATCTTTGGTCTCCCACTCAGCGGCGCCCTGAGGGTTAACTGCCGCGTCGGGTTTAGGTAGCGTGCCTGTGACAACAGGCAGGAGTCCTCGGAAACGGAGAAGAAGGTTCATTTGGTATTTCCAACCGGGGTAATTGCTTCCATCGTCCTCGAGGCGCGGAGCGTCGCAGCGTAGGGGTTGCGACTGTGTGGCCACGGGCGCTGGAGCAGCTGGCTGAGCATTAGATCCGGCGTTGGGGGTGTTCCCTCCTGGAGGCGGAGCAGTAGACGAACCAGGCGTAGGCGCGGACATAGGAGCAATGATCAGGAACGGAAGATGTCAAACGAAGTGAGAGATCTGTGAGGTGCGATTAATGAGCACCAGGTCTCATAATCTGTCAAGCGGGCTCAGATCCGCGTAAGGAACTAAATTACAAATACGGCTAACCTGTCAAGCGGGCTAGCGCGGATACAGAGGAACGACGATAAGTCGTAGGCGGTATGAAATGATAAAGGCTACTGACCTCAGATCCGCGTAAGGAACTGAGGTACCTAGCTACTAAAAGAGTCCTTAAATATGTCTCGTAGTTGAATACCAAACGCTAAGAAAGAAGCTGCAGTCCATGTATGCTGCTAATAAAGAAGATGTCGCAGTATGACAGCGCTGACGCGTAAATAGAAAGTACCGTAAAGGGACACGCGATCGCATCGAGATTGTCACTCCAACAGACTTCCCAGTAACAACTGTCTGCTTCCCACTCTGTCCAGCATGTCTGCAACACTTATGTGGTGCGTTTTCTTCAAAATATTATACTAACTATTTTTTTTTTCAGTTATTTCTCACTCCTCCCCGTCCAAATGGGATGTGAGGGGGATCTTTGGGGTTGAGAGAAATGGCTGCATTGCAAAAAGAATGTATTTGTTAATTTTTTTTTCATTCTTGTTTTTTCATGACTAATTAGTGGTTTTCTATATTTTTTTTAGGTTCTCATACTACACAGTGACGAAATCAACAAGGACAAGGCACAGGCCTGCACTCACTGAGAGGATGCAGCGTCGAGGATGTAGCCCCAAGAACTACAGTGAGGACATGGACGAGGACATGTTGAGGACAACAAGGACCCGTCGAGTCCAACAAGGGTGTGGATGCAGTGACAAGGAGGACAAGGTCGCAGATGCAGTGACGAGGACAAGGGTGTGGACGCAGTGATGAGGTCGAGGTCGAGGTCGTGCACACAGCCATGAGGACAAGGGCACGGATGCAGCGACGAGGACAAGGGCGTGCACGCAGTGACAGGGACAAGGACGCGCATGCAGCAATGAGGACGAGGGCGCACACGCAGCAACAAGGACAAGGGCATGCATGCAGCGACAAGGACAAGGGCATGCACGTAGCAATGGGGACAAGGATGTGCATGTAGCGACAAGGACAAGGGTGCACACGCAGTGATGAGGTCAAGGTTGAGGTCGCACATGCAGCCACAAGGACAAGGGCATGCATGCAGCACTGAGGACGAGGTCATGCATGCAGCGATGAGGACAAGGGCACGCATGCAGTGACAAGGACAAGGTCATGCATGCAGCCATGAGGACAAGGATGCACATGCAGTGACGAGGACAAGATTGTGCATGCAGCAATGAGGGCGAGGGCACACACGCAGTGATGAGGATGTGGATGCAGTGATGAGGTTGAGGTCATGCACACAGTGATGAGGAGGACACAGTGATGGGAGGAGGACAAGGGTGTGGATGCAGCACTGAGGAGGACAAGGGTGAGGACAAGGGTGCACATGCAGCGATGAGGTCGAGGTCGCGCACGCAGCCATGAGGACAAGGGCATGCACACAGTGCTGAGGACAAGGACAAGGGCACGCATGCAGCAATGAGAACAAGGACGCGCACGCAGCCATGAGGACGAGATCGTGCACGCAGCAACTAGTGATTGGCCCAGGTAACCCCTGGGTTTTTTTCCTGTACCCATACCTGTACCCTTCAAAACCCTCACCCACGGTGAGGGTTACGGGTACCTGCGTTGACGGGTAAGGGTTGAGAAAGGGTTTCAAGGGTAAGATACCCCTGTACCCATGCACTCAAACTGATCAAATTGACACTAATTTATTGTAAGGCGGCCGAATATGGACGCCTAATAATTAATAAAACATAAATAAAAGTGCTGCACATTGAAAACAATGTGCGCGCGTTGATAATTAAGCAAGAATTGCTTAATATCGGCGATCCCATGATAATGGAACCCTGGGCTGGCTCAAGGGCACGCGCGTCGCCCAAGTCTGAGCTAAGCAAAGGCACGCACGCGTCACCTAAGCCTGAGCTAAGCGAGGCGCGTCAAGCTGCCTCCGGTCCGGATGAAGTGAGCCTAGGACAAGGCTCGAAAAGACATAGTAACGCGTGCCCCTCAGGCCACGCGGACAATTCTGAAACTTGCACAACTGAGATAAAAGTGCAAGCAAATTTATTGTACCTCGTTTCATAAGGATAAATGAGGGGATCGTGTAAGATCGCCTCAAGAGAGTGAGCCGCGCCCCACGGCAATGCCCAGTACAGGGGCAGCCCGCATGACGCGTCAGCACTATGCGAGCGGCCCGGCTCGCGCAGATCCGAAACGAGATATTTAGCAGCGCTGCAGCACCACAAGTGCTGCACTGGAGTTTTGGCAGTGCGTCCCTTCAGGGCGGGCTGCAATAATTATATGAGAACATTATGAGACATTAATTAAGTGCCATGGATACGATTATAATGCAATATGAGACGAATATGATAGTAAATATAGTAATAACAGTAAATTTAGGGTACTTCTACATGTATTTAAGTAGCGCACTCTCTGTAGGGGAGCGCAGACTTTCACTCTTTACGTAGTTATACACAATAGACCACATATTTTGGCTGGTTCTGTTGTGGAGAGCTCTTAAGAGGTTTTACTAAGTCTAAACCACATATATTCCCAACAACTCTACATCTATATCTAAGTCTTATCGCGCGTGTTATCTGCACATGCGTACGGATATATTACATTTATCTAAATGTACTAAGCTATATGTCAACATTGTCCCAATCAGCAAACAAGTCAACCATCCTTTCCTCCCCAACAAGCTCACATATCCCTGCAAACTCCATACTCCAAGAACCATAAGGGCACACGTTGACTCAACATGTGCCCTGTCATCGTCCCCTGTCATCTCATCGTCACTGTTCCACCTGTGATCAACCCCATGAGCAGTTGCTCATGAGGGTGGGAACAGGTGGTGCAGCATTCATCGTCGGGGGCGGGTGCCATGTCGTGCCTTGTGGAGTTCGGTGATGCTGGGACTGTTCATCCCCCCTATCATCCCTGTCATCATCAGGTAGCACCTGCAATCCACCCTACGAGCAATTACTCGTAGGCCATGGGGGTGCACCATCAGTCGATGTCCATCACTGGCTGTCAGCTCGACCCACCCTGCAAGCAGGTGCTCACAGCTGTGGAGGGGTGCTATGGTCGTGGTGGGTCCCCTTTTCAGCCACGTTGTGTTGAGATGCTGCTGATTCTGTTTTGGTGGAGATAGGTGGTGTTAGCATTGATGCAGCTGATTATGGGCATAGGGTGCGTACCTAGTGGGTATCCCACTTCTTGGGTCTCCCTGCTCCTGTCATCTCTGTCTGCGACCACCACAGTGTGCACGGCATCCGAGCTATGCCTTATTGTGTCGGCAACGTCATCATCCACTAGGGGGTCTAGCCAGCCAAAATAGATATTTGTTGGGAGGAACGGTCGTGAGCGGTCAGGCGGGTAGGCGGAGGGCATGGCACTGTGGGTAAAGAGCCTTCCCATCATCCCTCCTTGTCGGCTGTTAGCACCCACGACCCACCCTGCGAGCAGTGGCTCACAGGGCAGGGGGCATTGTTTGTTGTCATTGCTCCGTCGTCCACCCAGCAGTGGTGTGCCCAGCCGTAGGTTGTAAGGTAGAAGTCACCGGGAACCCGCACGGGTTATGTAAGCCACTAAACCCTATATAAACCCTAGGGTTACATCACGTGACTGTGTTAAAAGAGAGAGGGGCCCAACTCCATGTCAAAATATTGCAATGCCAGTGCATGTGCACCAGCTTCTAAGGTAGTTGTCATCCACAATCGACAAAGTCACGTGCTGTGACTGAATGTGACGTAGATCAAGAATATATTGGGAAAGTTTTTATAGATGGCTTGATATCTTTAGTTCGTGACTACAATCCTAAAATCGGCTTCCTGAGGACTCTTCACATTGTCATTGTAAATGTTGTGGTGAGTTTTCGTATCTATTGGAGTCCTTGTGCTTGAGGAGTTTCGCTCGGAATGTCAGACATTTGCAGCAAATTCCCATGCTATCAGATAAGGTGCATTTGTCCGTTCTTTGTTCATTTTGAGACAAAAAATCTATCTTAGGTAGTCATCTAGGCAAGGCCCATGGCAGCAAGTTCCCACAGCCTGTCAGACAAGGTGTGTCTGTGTGTCATTTGTTTATTTTGTGAGACAATAGGTCTAACTCAAGACTTGCAAAGCGTTTTTGATGTGTATCAAGTCATATTTTGGAAACTCAACCTTCAATTTGTAAAAACACCTAAAAGTACACATAAATCCATCTAAACTAGTCTATTTTAAACAGATCTCAGGGAGCAGATTTTGCAAAATCTATTGAGGGACACATTTTTGACACGCTTTTGTCCTTAATTAGCGTGTACTTTCCTTTTTTGATTATGTCACATCATGCACACGTGACTTTGTTGATTGTGGATGACAACTACCTTAAGTAAAAATTATACTCTATATTGTACTATGGCCCATTTTCCTTGACCATAGCTATCATCTTGGGTGGCAGCGTGCGATGTCCATGATACTTCTTGTTGGCCCAAGTGGCTTGTGAGCTGGGAGCCCTGCTTTGTAAGCTGTAATAGTCACATGATACTTACTAAGCAATCACGTGCATGTGTCAGAAAGCGTCACAAGTTTTTTCAACTTTGCATTTTCTGAGTCTAAGAAGTGAGATATTGCATGTAAAACAATAAAAAAAAAAAGGCTAAGGCTCATTCAAATCAGAGAATTTTAAAAACTTTGAACCCATCATACAAAGCTATCTAGGTAACCTTTTATTCTTGGGTGTAGAATGTCCTTCTGATGCATTTTTGCATGAGGAGTTAACAAGTATTTACAAGCCCAAATATTGGGTTAGGCTAGGGTTTATCTCTTACATAACCCATGCAGGTTCCCAGTGACTTCTACCTTACCACCTCAGGGGCTGTGACATCATTATAACCTAAAAATCAAAAGAAAAGATTAGTTAGTTGAAGATAACTAGAAAGGAACATGAAAAACAACTTAGCTAGTGCCCAGACAACATTTGTAGTCATCTGGGCCTCATTTCACAGGAGTGGTAGCTACCACTTTAATGATAACTTCTAGGCAATGCCCTGCCAAACCATTTATTTGCAGCCCAGTAAAAATATGATATGAAATGCCTAGGCAAATGCAATGACATGTGTGTTATTTGATTGCC
>QFDX01000549.1:0-17587 GCA_003315875.1 Lactifluus piperatus | reverse complement strand
CCGCAAGGTATTCGTGAATGGTATGTAACTGGACTCTGTGGTCATGAATGAAGGGGGTGATGCAGAACCGAGAAAAAATGGGGTGATGGACGATGGAGGACTCACATTGTCGAGTATGCTCAAAGCTACCTGAACCTCAGCCGCATCCTGGATCAAGTCGTGCTCAGACCAAGCGTATGAGTCTGAACCAGAATGCCTGCCAAGAGGCAAAGGAGAGACTGTGATTCGACGCATATCATTTCTAGGGAGATCGTTGTACTAGTAGCATAGTGTATTAGCAAAAAAAAAAGCCAACCCGATCAATGGAGAGAAAGTGGTCTCACCTGAACGTGAGGAATATGAGTACCTGGTCGGAGAGGATTCATATTGAGTCAATGTTGAAAATGTTGTAGTGCCAAAGAGGCGGGAGCGACCCCCCAACCTCGATGCATCATCGGATGGGAAGATGTAGCCATACTCGCATGGCACTGCGTGTTCACATACTCACCAAGTGCGACAGTGACGGGTTGAATCTGCGTTGCCTAGGTATGCGGCGACGGGGCATTGATGGGGCGTGTGAAGAAGGACTTGCCAGTTATTTTCTATGCCTCGTTGACACCTCGTGGGAATTTCGTTCATCGATTGTTCTCTCATGAGTCGTCACTCAGGTGCAAGTAGCAAACATACTGGACTTTCCAAGTCTGCAATTCTCCATGGATTTCGTCGCCAACAACGTCAAGTGGTTGTCCTTCCTGCTGGGAAGCAGGCTTCAAGAGTTGCATCAAGCTCTCAGAAGCAACGGAACATCATCCAGGGTAAGAACACAATTTACCGCTCACTCTCCACTATTTGACATGCTCCTAGGTCTTAGCCAGGAGGATCATGATGCTGTCCAACAGATGGACATCGATGCCTCCTGCAGTATTGACGACATTGAAGCCATCTCCCACACTGCCCCACCCGGTGAGGAAGGCTTTGACATCAGCCACGAGGGCTGGGAATTTGAAGTGTTTGAAGACCTTGCTGCAGGCCTTGCGGAAACAAGTGGATAGTAAGTGACCAATTGATGCAGGGATTCATGCTGATTTGAACAGTTTGCGAACAACCCGCCTTGACGATCAAGACCAGAGGGATCGCGTGGAGGCCCAGATGGGCTACTGGAACCTTCAAATTGCGCATCTTGTCAGCGCCTACCTTGAATTTCGTGCGCGGAGCGACAACGAAGGGCTGATGACTGTGCCCACCCAGGGCGACAGTGAAGCCATACCTCCCTTTACGGTCTGAGTGTTTGATATATTTTGTGAGTAAATCATGGGCTGTTCTTCCACTGCTGAATGATATGCCTGTAGTCCAAAAAGAAACAACATTCTACAGCTCGCAAGGGGACGATTATGCCAACAAAACTTTGCTGCATCATGGCTACCTTGGCTCGTCCCCGCTTCAACCCACAGTTGCCTTTTCAGTCCGGACTTTGGCTGCGTATCGGCAGGCACATTGGACCTGCCCACGGTTTAGTATCGAGGCACAGTGTAGGATGCTATCTCATCTTCACAATGTAAGTAGTTCCCTTGAATCTGTCTCCAAAGCGCTCTGATGAAATGTCTAGGAGCCATACTCGCCTTATCTCCATATGCAATTTTCGAACGCGTACGATATCTATCTTGAAATTTGTCGTCGCGTGGATAAACAAATCAACCAATGTCTTGGGTACATGACCCCATCAGATCGCCTTCGTCACTCTTGTCCCCCTTGCTTCTACAAACTGCAGGATGAGCCAGAGCTTGAGTTTTCGTCCTTGGTCTCTATTGATGGCAACAACTCTTTGAAGCGTCTTGGAGCCTCAATTCGTGGTGTGGAGGATCGTGTGGACACCCGCGTGATTAAATCTGACTGTTGGGTACCCGCAGAAGAGGTTGACTGGTTCAAAGACGAAGTCAAACCCCAAGTAAGTGTCCCTCACATAAATCAATACTATACTAATTTCAATCAGTCTACAAGGCTTTCGGATAACGCGGGTCCTGATGACGACTGGGAAGATGTTGAGGACAAAACACTGGGCATCCCTTGTGTTGAGCGCTGGCGAAATGCGGGTCCTGAAGAGCGGAAACGGATGTTTGCGCTCTTTGATGAGTTGGGCATTTTTATTGCATCTTGTCGTCATAGAGTTGTCCTTCTGAGCTGTGATATGATACAGAGTGGTGAACTGTAAGTTTCCACATTTTTACTTCAAGTTGTTCAACCTTTTGATGATAATTTCTAGTGCTAAATATCCCCTTGCGATTGTCAATTGGCTCATTGATATCCTGGGCAAGAAGGTTGGCTGTGCGTACAACATTGGCTGTGCCTTTGCCACAACCCTTGAGCACAGTAGCCTTGCGGAGAAGGCCAAGGATGCTTCATTCCGCTTGATGGTTGGTGCCTTTCATGGGCATGCACACAACTGCCTGTGCCAGCTTAGCTGGCATCCACTTTACATAGATGGGACTGGACGTATGGATGGTGAAGGGTGTGAACAAGTATTTTCATCCTCAAATGACCTTGCCCGCAGTACTCGGCATGCCACACATTTCCATCGTCACCAGAGTATTGAAGAACACTTCAATTTCTGGGATCAAGACAAATATGGGAATCTCAGTATGTGGCATGAAAAAAGGTTGATGAACAGTGCTGACATTTGGGTTTTTGATAGGTCATTTTATTCAAAATCACTACCAAGAAGCTGCAGCTGCTATCCATTCCTTGCAGATTGAACTTAATGAGCTCTGTAAAGAGCTCAACATCATGCCCAATACCTTCATGCAATACCTTATAGGTGAAAAGAAATATCTGGAGGGTTTAAAGTCACCATCACCTACGACAACACTGAAAACTCAATATGTTCAGGCACTTAATGAACTTTACCAATGCCGGTAAGTAATTGTCCTTTTGGGCAGGTTGAACCACTCTAACCTTTATCAGTCAAGAGTGGTCAGATGCCCGATCATCTGCCAATCATGCACTTACATCACCTGCATCTGGAAACATCATTGCCACACTGAGTCAGGCTCGCCGCCGTGTTGACACTGCCTATTCAAAACTTCAGAATGCTGAATCATATGTTGAGTCTATTGAAAATAGCCTGCAAATAGAGGAGCGGTGGACTATGGCCTCCCTGGAGTACAAGACATTTTATCAAGAAAATGTGGTGACAAGCTATGAGCGAGCACTGGATGAGTTGGAGAGATTGATTGTTATGCGACTATTTGAACTTACAAAGATGAGCACCTCAGGAACAGGCAAGCTTTTTTTATTCACCCTAAAAATATCTGAACAGATTGGACAGGTTACAAGCTTCGGCGCCAGATTGGGAAGGCCCTCCAGCGACGATCTGAAGCCATCAAGAATGCCATCAATCGTTACAACACCCAGGCAGCCAAGCTCACTCCCCCACGTCCCCCACTGTCCTGGAAAGAAGTTGTTGAATATAGCTTTCTTGCTGAGTTCGATGTGCTGCGACATTCCACCAGAAGGGTACAGGATCAACCATGGGCACAGGCAATCCGTCGTGAAGGAACAGTGAAGTATTTCAAGCTATGCCGTGCACAAGAGGAGATTACAAGATTAAACATGGAAATGCGTCGTCTCCGGACATTCATTTATTATGAAACACTCCACACTAACAAGGCAATTGGGTCTCTCTCCTTGACTGACCCACATCTAGCAGCTGAGCTCCAGTCAAGGTGGCAGCTTCGAAACACAGTCAACCAGTTACATATTCAGTGCTTGGATTCAATTGAGGCATCTGCTATATTCACTGGTTCACAAGGGATAGGGACTCCCCTCTCAGCTGATGCTGTGCCATTTACCAGTGAGGCGACACATTTGGATGTGGTGAATTCAAAGGAGGGCTTTATTGCATTGGGAGGCAGGACAGGAGGTGATGATGATGGTGAAATAGCAGCTGAGGATGGGGCCCATGATCTTGAAAAGATAACTGACTTTATTTTGAAGATAACGGACTAGCTGTACATACAGAAGGATGAAGTAGATACGCATCACAAGGCAATGATTATGTGTTCGATGTTCGACGATCATCGACTACGTTTCTCTGGCCCAGGGAAGCTCCAGCCCTGTGCCTGCCCTCCATGCGCTCATTGCCATTGCGGCGTGGTCCCCCGTCGCTGCCACTGCGTTCTGCTCCATCGCTGTCGCCCGTCCTGCCATTGCTGCTTCTGCAGTCTTGCCCAACCTGCCGTGGGCCTCTTCACCTCCCTCCTGGTGCTTCGTGCTGCCGGGTCTGCCATTGGTGTCGCAGTGGCGTGGTCCGTCCTCCCCGTGCCGCCTCTGTACTGCTCGGTTGGAGCTGCTGGCCTGCCCTCTCTCGCCGCTGCTCCCACCTTGTAACCCATCCTCTCCCGCCGCTGCCTGGTTGCCCACTCCCTCCCCTGTTGTTGTCGCCGCCTGGCCCACTCACTTTCCCCGCCGCCCCGCCCTTCCTCTCTTGCTGCTGTGGCTGTGCCGCCTGCCCGTCCCCCCCTCTCGTCCGCCCACTGGCAATGTTGCTGCAGTGCTGCCATCTAGCTCACCCACTCTCGCCAGCCACCCTCCCGCCGCTGCCTGGCCCACTCACTTTCCCTGCCGCCCCGCCCATCCTCTCTCGCTGCTGTTGCTGCGCTGCCTGCCCTTCCCCCCCTCTCGTCCACCCACTGGCAATGTTGCTGCGGTGCTGCCATCTAGCTCACCCACTCTCACCAGCCATCCTCCTGCCGCTGCCTGGCCCACTCACTTTCCCTGCCGCCCCGCCCATCCTCTCTTGCTGCTGTTGCCGCGCCGCCTGCCCTTCCCCCCCTCTTGTCTGCCCAAGGTTGCCACCGCCATCTAGCTCACCCACTCTCGCCAGCCACCGCCACCTGGCCCACTGTCGCCACTGTTCCTGCCACATAGCTCATCCACTCTCGCCAGTGTTGCCGCCTAGCCCATGTAATATGACTTTATCGCCACTATGCGTCGGCGCCATTCAGCTGTCTACACATGGTGAGCTTTATTTGCAAGGGGCCATTGTCACCGCCGCTTAGTAAGCTAGGCCTGTATGCCGCTAGCTGTTACTCTTCTAGGTCTTAGCCGCCTAGGAACGCTGTAGTGTCAGTGCAAAGTCACTCGACTTGAAGAGTAGGGATCATAGACCCGAGCTCCGACTCAAGGCCTCCCTATGAGAATGCAGAACAGAGATGAGAGGGGAAAGGAACTGGATTGGGAAGGTAGTTGAACTGAGTAGAAGACAGGAGATTCAACTTGCCATCCTAGAGACGACAAGGGCCACTATATATACTGTAAAGCACAAATCCCTCAATCCTAGGACTCCAATCCTAGGATTGCCATATAAGTACAACTGAGTCACAATGAGTCATACAGAAGCACAGAAGCACAGCCTCAACGCGCACAGACCATTGCGCACAGACCAAGACATTAGGGCAGGTAGTAACATACCAGGGCCGGTTCCCTACTATCTTACGTCAGCGACTCCCCAGTCCTGACAGCCGGTTTCACCACTCCCCCTTCAGAATCGACGTCCTCGTCGAGCACGTTGCCCATGGATTTCACCTTCTTCCTCATCGCTGCTTTGGAGTCGGGAGTTCCATTTGACACAGCTTCGTCGTGGCGCCAGTCCTTCGTAGTGCGCAAGAATCGTCGCACAGCGCGCGGCCTCAAGCCGGTGACCACAGAGGTGTCTGTCCGAAAGCAGGTTAGCGCGCTCGGTCTGCAGCTGATGGATTTTTGCATCAATAGAGTCGGCTTCTTCCGTGAATTTTCTATAGCGCGCCATATCTGCTGTGACTCCCCAGTTGTCCAAGTCCCGTGCGCCCCCCAGTAGGGTGAGAAATGCTGGGTTCGCTCCGATGAGTACGTCAATGAACCATCCGGGAAGGGGTTGGTAGGGTTCTTCATCGCTGGGTCGTGGTGTAGCGTAGATGGAGGTAACATGAGGCGGATTTTTAGGCCCATCTCGGATGGTGAAACACGCGATTTCCCCTGTATCCAGCTTTTTGATCCATTTGACAGGCAGGCTCCACCCATCCCCAACCGGGACGCGAAGGCTGGGATATCGGTCATTCTCGATGTACCCGTTTGGGGCATCCTTATATACTTCTTCATACATGTCCAGCTGGTCCCGGAGCTCCCAGCAGTCCTTGGTGAGCTGCGACTCGATGTTAATATACATTTTCTCTCGTTTTTTGAGGGTTTCAACCAACCCGTCACAGATAGTTTTGAGGGTGTCACGGTCGATATCATTGTGGCCGTGGAGGGCGACGCTGACTGTGCGTGGACTGAGAAGCTGGAGGTGTGGTGGTGGGACAGGGATAGCGTCGGGCGACGAGACACGCGAGACATTGCGGGTCGCGACAGGACTTTCCATGGTAGTAATCTTTCTTGAACGCGTAGTCGTTGTCGTGGTGCAGACAATAGCGGTCGCGACAGAAGCTCCAATGCTCAAGGAGGTGCTGGTGCGTGGGATGACAGAGGGCCTTGGGTTTGAACACAGTGAATCGGTGCCCGGTCAGGGGTGGCTCGTAGAAGAGGGAGCGAAAGAATTCGACTGAGGACTCCAGAGTGGGAGGGGATGCTCTTTCTTGGTTGAACTGGAGTGACATTTATACTTTCTTTGGGCGCTTTCCTGTGGTACATCTTTAGCAGGTCTGGTTTGTGGACGTTTTCTACTGGCTCCCAAGTGTTGTCGCACTCGGGGTACCCCTTCCACTTGATCAGATATTGTAGCTTCTTGCAGCGTCCATGATAGCGGTGGCTGCGGATGGCCTCGACCTCGTATTCAGTTTCTCCTTCGATGAGATCCGGTGGGGGTCGTGAGAAGTTTGGGCCATGAGCTGTCGTCTCTTCATAGGGCGATAAGAGCGATGCATGGAATACGTCATGGATCTGCCATGTCATAGGTAGCTCCAGCCGATACGCCACCAGGGATATTTCCTTCGTTATCTTGAAGGGTCCATACCAGATGGGGATCACTTTGGACTTCTGGTGCGGCATCTTTAAGTTTTTTCCCTCAAGCCATACGTAAGATCCTTCTTTGAACTGCGCTTCCGGAGTTCCAGACTTCCCCGCGGCCCGGTTGAGGGCTTCTATCGCTTGCTCCCTTCTTTCTGTCATGATCTTCGCCCTTTCTTCCGTGGATTCATTAGGAGTTCTCGGAGTTAGTCCTGGATTCAGAGTGATGTCATATCCTAGCAAGATCTGATTGGGTGATAAGCCTGTAGTGGAGTTTTTCCGGTTGTTGTGTACCGCCGAAGTGAGCGCCAGCCAGTATGTCCAGTCCTCCGGCGCTGCTGAGGTGACGAGTCGCAAATACTGCTCTATCCATTGATTCTTCCGTTCCGATAAGCCGTCTGTTTGGGGGTGAAACACCGTGGATAGGTTTTGTTGGATCCCTAGTCGTGTCGCCAGAGCTTTCCCAAAGTGGGAGGTGAACCGCATATCCCTGTCACTAATGACTTTATCGGGTAGTCCAAACCACCGGTAGACGTAGTCCAGATATAGCTGAGCAATTCCTGGCCCCGTGATCTTCGTGTTACATGGCAAAAATATGGCCGCCCGTGAACATCCCTGGTCTACAATGGTTAATATAGCATTTTGTCCACGGATCTCGGGAAGTCCTGTGATCAAGTCCATTGCTATTTGTTGGAAAGGTCGCGTTCCTTTGTTGGTGGGGATTCGATATACCGGTGTTTTTCTTTTATGGGTTTGAATCTTATTTTGTTGACATACTGTGCATCCTTTGATGTAGTCTTCGATCCACTGTGCCATCCTCGGCCAATAGTAGACTTCCTTTACTTGGCGGAGTGTTTCATCGCGTCCGGGGTGTCCCCTGCTCGGGAGGTCGTGGAATTCTTTAAGGATTCTCCGTTTTGTCTCCAAGTCATCGGGTACAATAACCTTGTGATCTTCGGTCATACCATCAGGGAATAGGGCTAGCGCAATTTTGAACTTTTCTTTAGGTATAATGGTGATTCCTTGATTGTCGTCTTTCCCCTGGTCTACCCCTGGTGGTCGTGATAGGATATCAGGTGGTATGTTCGTCTTTCCTGGGATGTAGAGGATTTCAAAGTCATATTCTTGGAGGTCAGCATGCCATTGCGCTGTTCGTCGGTTTAGGTTTTTGGGCGATTTCCAGTATTGTAAATTGGCGTGATCCGTCATGATGGTGAAGGGTTTCTTGGTCCATCCTAGGTACGGTCTCCAGTGTGTCAAGGCTTTCATAATCGCCAGTAATTCTCGTTCATAGATGTCGTAGTTTCGTTCCGTGGGCGTAAAGGTGGCTGAGTAGTAGGCGACTGGATGCAGTGTGGGTTTTTTCTTTGTTGTTTCGGTTTCTGCGGGTTCACTGTCGGAAGGTTCTCCCTCCTGCGAGAGTACGGCGCCCACGCCGTAAGCCGAGGCGTCTGTTTGCAGGTAGAATTTTCGTTTGAAGTCCAGTTGGCGTAATACTGGTGAGGTGCACATGCGCTTCTTCAGTTCGTCGAATGCCGCTTGTTGTCTCGCACCCCAGCGCCAGATTTCTGTCTTTTTAGTGAGGTCCAATAGTGGTCGCGCGATTTGGGAGTATCCTTTGACAAAGTAGCGATAATAACCGGTAAATCCTAAGAAAGTGCGGACATCTGTGGGGTTCTTGGGTGTTGCGTAATCCCGTACTCCCTTGAGTTTCTTGGGGTCCATGCATAACCGTCCTTTTCCGATGATAACCCCCAGGTATTCGATTTCCTCCTGTTCAAATGCGCATTTTTCCGGTTTGACGTAAAGATCGTTTGCTGCTAAGATGTCGAAGATGCAGTGAACCAGTTTCCGGTGTCTTTCCCTATGCTGCTGTTCTGTCTCCATGAGTTTCCGCTTTGTGTAGATTATGCCGTCATCCATGAATATTGAGAACCACCCTTCCTGGACCTCCCTTCTGAATATCGTGTTCATCATCATTTGGAAGGTTGCCGGGGAGTTGGTTAGACCAAAGAACATCACTGTGGGTTCGAAGAGTCCTTCTGGGGTTAAGAAGGCGGCCTTCCACTCATCGCCAGGTTTAATCCGGATATTGTTGTAGCCCCATCGTATGTCGAATTTTGTAAATAGCGTACATCCTGTCAGTCGATCGATAACTGCGGGAATGAGTGGGGATACATTGTGGTTTCTTTTTGTCCATTTATTGAGAGGCCGGTAGTCTTGTACAGGTCAGAGTTTCCCATCCTTCTTTTTAACAAAAAAGAAGTTTGCTGCGTAGGGGCTCCATGACAGGCGGATTGTCTTTCTTCTAAGGTGTTCCTCGACGAACTTTTGGGCTTCTTCGAGTTCTTCCTTGTTTAGCGGTAGTAGTTGGCCAGGTAAAGTGGTAGGTGCTCCAGGTAATAGCTCAATGGCATGGTCCCAAACCATGTGACCAGGTAACCTTTGGGATGCCTCTTCACTGAATATCTTGCTGTGCCTTTGATATTCTTTCGGTATGTTGGCGCTTGGTTCTGTTTTAGTAGTATTGACTGGTTTCTCAGGTATGATCGCGACCCTGCCGAGGAAGTATCGTTCTTCTTCCTTCTTGGTGTCGAGGGTCATTCTTCCTGCAATGATGGGTGCCGTTATTTGTGCCATGGTGGAGTAGTTTGCTTTCTTATAGTCCGTAGCCCTGAGTATGACTGGGAGATGGGTTGAGTCGATCCACCCCCGTCTCCAGTCTATCTTTGGTTGTATCGCTGCAAACCATGTGTACCCCAGTATTGCCCTGTTCTCCCCTAATTCCGTGAGGAAGAATCTCATTTTGGTTCTATTTGTGCCAGTTTGGACGTCCAGATCTGTGTAATATTTGATTTGTCCTGCTTTGTTTGGGGTTCCGTCGACATTATGGATATTTCTGGGGTACTGTAGTTGTTTGATGGGTAGTTGGAGCCACTTGGCGTAGGCAAGACTCATAAAATTTTCCGTTGCTCCTGAGTCGAGTAGGGCAACGTTTTCGGCTCTTTTCTTGATCGAGTGTGCATAGAATTGAACTGTCATTGACTTTCTTGCGGATATGTACACGTCGTTCTTGTTTACTTGTCTAATTAGTGCCGACCTAATTAGACTTAGAGAAAATCCTCTTCTACTCCCATTTCCTTGGCCAGCTCGTATTTCTGGTCCATGGTGAGAGTGTTAAGCTGCTCCTTGATAGTGGAGATTGTGCTTCCTCCAGCGTCAGTGCCGAAGTTGGATTGTATGTCTGCCTCAGTCGAATAGTTGGGTAGATCCGAGGTGCTCCTTGCGCTTGCTCCTGGAGTGGAGTAACAATCCCGGGTGAAGTGTCCTTGCTTCCCGCACTTGAAGCAAGTGAGGTTCTTTCTTCCATCCATCTGGGTGGCTCTGCCTTGGTATCCGCCGCCTCTTCCTCTCCAGGCCCTTCCTCGTCCCACATCCATGGGTACGGGTGTGTTATTCATAGATGGTGGCGCATTTGACGAGTTGTAGGGGCCTTGTGGCCTCCTCTGCTGTTGGGTGTTCTGGGTCCAGAAGGGTTGTCTTCCTCTCTGCGGCTGTTGGAATCCTCTAAATGCTCCTCTGCTAAACCCCCTTCCGTTGTTCCTCCTTTGTTTGAGAATGTGTTCCAGTAGTACCCTTGAACGCGTGCAGTTGATTGCCTTCTGTTTGACTTCCGCATACGTGGTGACCATCGGTGGTTTGAGGACTTCCTCTAAGACCGATTGTGTGAGCCCCTTGGTGAATAGGTGCACGGTTTCTGCGTTTCCTGCGGTGTATCCTGCTTGGCGGGCGAGTTCTTCGAACTCCGCGATATACTTGTCGATGTCTGGGAACTTCATGCGAAGCCCTTCCAGACTCGTCCTGGCCCGATCGGCCTTCTGTGTATCCTGGAATTGCTGGTTGAACTCGAATAGGAACTGGTCCCATACAGCGGGTACGTTCTCATGGTCTTGGATGCCGTCCCAGAAATCCCCCATATCCTTGGCCCAATTGGCCACTTCAGGTCCCTTGATCAGGGTGAGTGTGAGCGCTATCTTTTTCTTGGGTGAGTCGTATCCCGCTACGTCATTATTGAGCCGGAAATATCCTTTGACTTCCTCAATGAAGTCGTCTGCTCTTGCTCGGTCTCCTGAGAATATTTGCGGTAGTTGTCCCATCGCTTTTACGTCTGCCGCTGCTGGTATGGGTACTTGTGGGGCGTTTGGGTCGGGTCCTTGCCCTGGCGGTCCTCCGCCAGGTCCTTGTGGACCTCCTGGACCTCCTGGACCTCCTCCGCCTGGGCCTCCTCCTCCAGGCTGGCGACGTAGTGCTTGGTCCATCTTTCTTTGGACCATTTCTGGTGTAACGATATTAAGGGCTGGTGCATTTGTCGGTAGAGCCTGTGATGCGGGTATAGAAGTGCTGGCTGCTGCAGCCTGCATGGCTGTTTGAGTTATTGTGGTTGCCATTTCCTTTTCTCCTCTGGTACTGGTACTGGGGCTTAATGCGATTGGGCTGTGTCATATGGACAGGTTGATATGCTTCTGTCCTTCGTCGTCGCTGCTATCCGAGCAGGTCTTGTCCTCTGTTTCACCGTCGTGGTCGTATTCGTGTACCTCTGGTGCTGGTTCTCCTAGTTTCGGTGCCCCGCTGCTGCTGTGGCGGACTTGATGCCACTGTCCGTTATACAGGCAAACTTGGTATGTTGCTTTGGTCCAAAGACCGTCGTCGTTGTCGTGGAAGAACCTTGCCTTATAGTGCCGATGCTTTCCTTCTGCTATCTTCCACACTCTGCTATTTGGTTTGAAGTTCAAGACCTCCTCCTGGGTCAGCGTACGCTTCGAGCTACTCGGTGTAGCCACGTTTGAAGAAAGTTGAATCTAATGTCACCGCCGCTTAGTAAGCTAGGCCCGTATGCCGCTAGCCGTTACTCTTCTAGGTCTTAGCTGCCTAGGAACGCTGTAGTGTCAGTGCAAAGTCACTCGACTTGAAGAGTAGGGATCGTAGACCTGAGCTCCGACTCAAGGCCTCCCTATGAGAATGCAGAACAGAGATGAGAGGGGAAAGGAACTGGATTGGGAAGGTAGTTGAACTGAGTAGAAGACAGGAGATTCAACTTGCCGTCCTAGAGACGACAAGGGCCACTATATATACTGTAAAGCACAAATCCCTCAATCCTAGGACTCCAATCCTAGGATTGCCATATAAGTACAACTGAGTCACAATGAGTCATACAGAAGCACAGAAGCACAGCCTCAACGCGCACAGACCATTGCGCACAGACCAAGACATTAGGGCAGGTAGTAACATACCAGGGCCGGTTCCCTACTATCTTACGTCAGCGACTCCCCAGTCCTGACAGCCGGTTTCAGCCGTGCTAACAGCCGTCATTCCGATCATCACCCCAAGTCTATTGATTTTAGTGTGCTTTGGCAGTGCTGACAGAAAGTTTGGGCACGATCGGTGCCACCACTGCGTAGCGGCATCCATGGATCATCTATGACGTGTTTGGAATGCGCTATTTTATAGTGAGTTTCGCAATCTTGATTGTCTCATCCTTCTCAGATGCTCTGCTACCTGCTGCCAAATGCATCATACCATCCATCGCAGTACTATATTTGGTAAGGGCATCCGTAATCCATTCACTCGGAATGAGAAATGGTGCTAAAATCGACCCGCGCGCAGACTACTAGTATGGTACATGGCATGTTCTTGCTATTAAAAGTGAGTTGTATTGTCTTTTTTTTTTCCTTCGCTAATTCCTGTTTTGTCCATCATTTCAATCACTACATGCGATGAGGACGCATTTTTATGTTGCTCCAGCAAAGGCAAGTAAACCCACCCAGGCGGTCAAGAAGAAGGCCAAGCGTCTGCAACTGAGCCAGGAGGCGAGCGCTGCCATCCGAGCGCGTCGTCACCAAGCTTCTCAGAACTACAAGAAGGGCCTTGGCGAGGCTTGGTCGACGATTGACAGGGTCGTCGAAGAGCTTGCTGTTACACACCACAAGAGCATCCGTCGTGTCCAGTCGGGGCTGCACATGGGCCACCAGATGTCAAGCCAGGTGCGTAAGAAAACGAACACATGGAATGCGTTTTGTTGGAAGAAATTGCAAGACAAGGAGAATGGTGAGGTCTATACTTCTGATTCATTTTTCCGACACTGATCCATAGCTGATAGATTGCAACGGCACATCCCAGGCCCTTAATGGGAAAGAGGTCCTGCAAGACCTTGTCCGCAACCACTGAGAGGAGTACAATGGACTCACGGATGATGCACGAATGGACCTGGTTCGCGCGTTCGAAGAATACAAGGCCACCAAAGCACAGGCCTTTCGAATCTCGACCAAGGCTAGAATCAACGACGTAATGCAGACACTTTCTGCTGTTGAAAATGAGGTATGTCTCGTCCTTCAAACATGCACTGATTTTGGAACTCACTTTCAACAGCTCAACAATCTTAAATCACGTGCAGGCATTGAGACAATGCTATTCACCACACGTGGGACCACAGACCTGCCTTTGACGGGGGTGGCATTTGCAACAGAGGGTGTTGACAACTTTCTTGAAGGTGCCATGAAGACTGACACCCAACACTTCCTAGAGAAAATGGAAGGTTTTGCTGTCCAAGGCGTCCAAGGTCAATTCGTTTTTCATTCAAGTAGAGGTTTTCATTGACTCTTTCTTATAGGTGCAGCAAAGAATCATCAGCAGCGTGTTGCTGCGACACGCGCAGAAATTCGGTCTTTGATCAATGATGGCTTGAGTGCGTTTCTGTCGCAACCTATCTACAGATGCTAACACGTCCTGCAGGAACTATTACTGGTGATACGACAGCTCGCATGGAGTGGAAACACTACTGGCGAAATGTCGTCCAGCGGTACAAGGCCGTGATCGAGGGATGGCCTGAGAACATACCATTCTACAACCTGAGTGATGGGTCTGGCTCGTTAACAGACCTTGAAACCCTTCGTCGCAGATGGTATTGTGGTACAACTTACTGGAAGCAGATCAGCGAGCACGATTTAGGTGAGATGGGTCGGGATCGGGACGCTCGAATTGAGAGGGGTGAAGAGGCAGCACCTGCTCCACGCCGTCGCCGCTCAGATTATGGGAAAAAGCAGCCACGAAGAAAGCCAATCGATCGAGCGCGAAAGAGGCGTTGTAACTCCCATACGTCTGCTGCTGAGATCGAGGAGGGTGATGATGGATATAACAGCCCCACCAGCAGTGGCACAACTTCGGACTCGGAGTCTCCTGAAGAATAACTTCACTCCTGGGTTCCTTGCTGATTTTGAAAGTACTTATCTCCAGTATCACTGCTGTTTATAAATACAGTGTTTAACGGGTCAATGAAACAGGCAGGTCAATGAAACAAAACACTCCCATGTCTTCGATTTTGATTTCTAAGCTTTGCCAGTAAGACAAACATTGAGACAACTCTTTTCTCTAACCAGCTAGCATATATTCAAGGTAATTGGGAGTGTGGAGAATATTCTACTCAATAATCTTTTGAAACATTGAGAAATTGCCAAATTGAGTCAAATAATAAAGTTACGAACACAGCACAAATATTTGAGTAAATAAAAATTGAAAGAGACCAAATGAAAGGCATGGTATTCCTTCCACTCCTATGACCCAGCATTCATTGCATGATGGCTGAGGGAGCATTGGAAAGGTCAAACAAGCCTTTCAATCATGTTTTGCTGTGTCACGCGTGAACCCAATCGATTGTGCCAAATTGGGAAGTCATCCAAATTAGGAAGTCAGCCAGCGGAAGCAAAAATTGACTGTCATGTCTTGCTCTCATCATGGTGGGGCGTCCAAAATCTAACATTAGGAAACTCCAAGCACGGACAACCAAGGATGGGATATACACTCACGCAGTTGCCCTCTACAAACATGAGCAGCAAGTCTGAGCATGAGTGAAAAGAACAATTGGTCAGACATACTGATCGTGTGACAGATACCAACCGGATTGAGATTGATCGAGCCTAATTTGGCAATTGTGTGACTGTTTCGATGGCTCACCAAACCACATTTTGGAGTTTTTGGTGTATCATCAACACAAATGGGCTCATAAAAATAAAACTTGTTGAGGGACCTTACCTTTTAGCTTAAATACATATCTTTGTGTGCTCAAAATCTTAATTAGGGTGTTGTGGGAACAAGGGCAATACTAAAGATTATTTTTGTTTCATTGACCCGTTAAACACTGTATATACCAAAGAATTTTATTATTTTTGTTTCTGAGGCGGATACAGCAGCGCGCGTAAACGTAAGGAAAAATGCGAGTGCAGTCCGGAATGGGTAAAAGGGTAAAACAAGCGGCCTTCACATCATCCACCCTTTCTCCCACAAATCACTCACGTCAAGCTACCCATCCGACGATGCATCGAGGTCAGGGGGTCGCTCCCGCCTCTTCGGCACTACAACATTTTCAACATTGACTCAATATGAATCCTCTCTGACCAGGTACTCATATTCCTCACGTTCAGGTGAGACCACTTTCTCTCCATTGATTGGGTTGGCTTTTTTTTTTGCTAATACACTATGCTACTAGTACAACGATCTCCCTAGAAATGATATGCGTCGAATCACAGTCTCTCCTTTGCCTCTTGGCAGGCATTCTGGTTCAGACTCATACGCTTGGTCTGAGCATGACTTGATCCAGGATGCGGCTGAGGTTCAGGTAGCTTTGAGCATACTCGACAATGTGAGTCCTCCATCGTCCATCACCCCGTTTTTTCTCGGTTCTGCATCACCCCCTTCATTCACGACCACAGAGTCCAGTTACATACCATTCACGAATACCTTGCGGCACAACGGTCGCATCCTCAGTACCAGGGTGAGTCCTCCATCCTCCTTCACCCCATCTTCTTATCTGAGCGGTTCCGAATCACATCCTTCTTTCACGACTACAGAGTCTAGTTACATACCATTCACGAATACCTTGCGCGACGGTCGCATCCTCAGTACCAGAGTGAGTCGTCCATCCTCCATCACTCCGTCTTCTTATCTGGTTCTGCATCATCCCCTTCTTTAACGACGACAGAGTCCAGTTACATACCATTCACGAATGTCTTGCGTGACGGTTGCATCCTCGGTATCAGAGTGAGTCCTCCATCCTCCATCACCGCATCATCCCCTTCTTTCACGACGACAGAGTCCAGTTACATACCATTCACGAATACCTTGCGCAACGATCGCATCCTCAGTACCATAATGGAACGTACTGAAAACCCGTCCTCACACCCTACCTCACCTCGGTGCCCTCAGGTCAGGTCATCGCTCTCTTAGTCCCTACACACAAACAAGCCATTCAATGTCATCTTTCAGAACTCTGTGAGGCATCCTTGACATGCTCCATCGCCAGATACTTCGCACGCGCAACATCGATGAGGCCGAAGAACTACTCATGACTTCCTCGCAGATCTACCCGTAGAGCTCGCCCTCCAAATTCTCAGCTTTGTCGACCACCCACGAACCCTAGCCCACATTGCTTCTGTCTCCCGTAAATGACACGCGCTCGTACAGGATGAGCAGGCCTGGTGTGGACTCGTCACCGCCTACCATTTTGACCCTGCCTTACATGGCCCCTACGAGCCAGGTGCGGATGACGACGATCCGATAGGTAGGATATATCCACTCATCCCCCAGGTCCTGTCGCTCCCACGCATCCCGCGACCACCACCCACCCCCTCGGCCTGCACAGAATTCCCAGGCGCTCTTCAAATACGCTTGGTCAACCTGCATGTTCTCCCCGCCACTTTCTCGTCTCGTCCCTTACAGAACCTCGATTCATGCTGACAATGCTCCCCTCAACAGTGGTCAACTGGAAGCGTGGTGGCCGGCGCCTGCGCGAACACGTCTTCCTGTACTTGACCCTGACAGCGGCGTGGTCACCTCCGTCGCTCTCGATGCCGACTGGCTCATTGCGGGGCTTGCAAACCATCGCATCTATGTTTTTTCCACCCACACCGGCTCACTCATGCGTACCCTCGTCAGGTATGAGCTTGGCGTCTGGGCGGTCGACCTCATCTCACACGGAGGCGCGCTTGACCCCTCTCATCCTCCACCTCCATCCCTTAACAGTGTTGGGACAACACTAGGCGTATCTGGCATCCCCGAGGTCGCAGATGGCCCCGCGCTACTAGCACTACATAACCACGCCCCAGCTGGTGCCCAAGTACTCGATCCGCAAGGGCTCGACCATCTCTTGCCTCCGTCTATGCGTGCCGCCTTGGCACTGGATGCAAGGTACCCCCCAACTCTCCCCACTCACACACAGGGGAATGTCCCCAGCCGGCCGGACAGCGCATGCAGTGACGTGGCTGGCGCAACCCGTGGATGGGGTCAGCCTGGTGCCCTGGTCGTCAGCGGGGGATGTGACAAAGACGTGCGCATGTGGGACATGCGAACCAGGTTTGTCTTCCTATTTCCCTTCACTGTACTCATTTCTGATGTATGTGATGGGGCAACATGAATGGGCGGACAGATTCACGTTGTACGTCCTCCGTGGACATACCTCAACCGTGCGTTGTCTCAAGGTGCTGCACAACTGGCCCATTGCTGTGAGCGGCTCCCATGATGGCACGATGCGCGTGTGGGATGTGCAGCATGGGTGAATGTTGCGTGTCCTCGCAGGGCCTCA
>QFDX01000546.1:0-16154 GCA_003315875.1 Lactifluus piperatus | reverse complement strand
GGGAAGCCGTTCCGTGTCATTTGGAGCAAGGGGAAATGTCTTTTTTTTTCTATTGACGTCCCCCTCGGGGTACAAGGCGAGTTCGCCATGGAGGTGACACTATTTGCTTGGTGGTGTGTGCGCTTTCCTCTAGCCCAACCCTCCATTCGGTCCTCCCCTCCCCTTTGTGTATTAGTCCAGACGCTGGCCCGTAGGTTGAACGAACAAATGATAGGCCGCGAATCTTTACGCTATTTCTGCCACAATTCACCGCAGGCTCAATGTAACACAGCCCAGAAATGAGTGACTCGTCAAAATTGGGAAGCTTGGCCCGTGCCTGCGCACATGCATCGTTACAAATAATCACGACACGCAGTATGTCCAAAATCATGGGGCGCAAAAGCTGCATAGGAACATGTTGTATCACCTCTCTTCTTGTCCTCCATATGCAAAATCAAACTTTGTCGAATTTGGAATTCTAAAGACGTGCTGGTAGATCGTACACCGTGACCGTTCCTACGAACACATGCTGCGAGCCGAAATTACTGACAAGGGTCTCAAATCAAGCAAATTCTGTCATTTGACCCGCGAACCGCAATGCGCCATGACTGCAACGGCGATGCTTGAAGCAAAAAAACCGACCATGCGGTCGCCCCGCCTGATGCAACGCGCAAGTCGCTGTTGAACCGCGATGAACTAGACATAGAGAACAGGACTCAGTGCGAACTATGGCAATGACAACGCGCAGACTCCTGCGCCGTCATACTTCTTTATGTTATCGTTCTCGCAGGGGCTGCACCCCCCAGCTCCACGCTCAAGCTCTATGGAGACAAGTGTTTGATAGTGCACAGACATTTACGTAGTTCTTATGATGATCTCGATTGCGCGAGGCATCAGGATAGTCAGTAGGGGAGGGCGTGGTTTCCTCGGATTTGGCGTGTGTTAATCGATGGGGTGAGAACAAGGAGGATGATCTAGCCGCACACTATATAGCGCGAGCCAGAAGAGGGGAAAACCAAGGATACGAGTACTCGACACGAATCGGCCTTTGAATGTTATTACCACATTCAGAAGGATGCACCTTTCTTTTCGCTTTTTCGAAATTTACGCTTTCAGTGGAGTGGTGCATGCAATGGTTGTCGGTTCTCAGGACTCACTAGGCCTCACTCCGTTGGCCGCCTCCTCATCGATGGCCTCATCCGTCCTTGGACTGGCAAGCGGCCAGGCGGCCACTGCGGTTGCGGAGAGGATCGGCCAGCGACCAAACAGGCAGCGAGACTGAATTGGAAGGATTTTCGGCCGTGGAACAAACCTTATATGTGAGTGTGTGTCGAAAAAAGGGGGGGAAGCGCGACTCGGCGATGTCCAGGGGCTGCTGTGGCGAAGGCTGGTGTCTGGGTTTCCCTCAGTTGTCCCCCAGTAGAAGGCATTGCTGGACGGCGCTTTAAAAAAACCACGACCACACGGCGGCGTGCACACGCTTAGGGAGGAAGGGATGATCCTCGCCTAGGAGTGGAATTGTAGCTGAGTAAAGGTGACCATGAGATCCGGATCGTTATCACCCACACCAAGAGAATGGCTGCGAAGTATGTTAGATCACGCGAGTCGCACGGTCGCAACGTGTGACGCGGTAGGACAGGAGAGGCCGGGCATAGCCTTAGAGAGGAAGGAGAAACGGGGGATTGGGGATGGGGAGGAATTGTATATGTGGCAAACAAATGACGGGCCCCAAGTTGGAGAGAGTCAGGAAGGGCGTCAAAGCCCATCATCATCGGAGTGAGCGCGAGCGTAAATCTCTGGGGTGTGCATCATCTCCAGATCTGATCGATCTGATCGGCCACTTGCTGTGAGTTTTGACCGGAGCGGCGGCGGACACTCGGCGGACCTCGCTTGCCTTTTTTCTTTTTTTTTTTCCAAAATCAAAAAGGCATGCCTACATTCGCATTCCAGCAGCTTCTCACACAACACAAATGACACGCGCGTGACACCACCCGCTCTTCCGCGATATGCTACATGATGGCGCTGACTTGACTATGGGCCTATGGCAGTACTGCGCAACTAGAGTTAAAGAACTGATGCATTGCATGCAAAGTAGGTAGAATAAATAGCACACATAGAGCTATATTAGGGAGTAGCCTGAGGGTTCTGTATACAAATAGGCAAGCTACGTATCACGAAGTCAAAGCGTTAAATAAGCAAGCAAAAACAGCGGAGGAAGGGAAAACAGTGGCGACGCCGCTGGGCTTGGCGGCACAAGGGGTTCAGGGGGAAGTATTGAGGAATATCCACGTGGAAAGATGTGGACACAATGGGACTCAGAAAGGTGCTGCAGGACAGGACGTCATGGTGATCCTGCTGCTGCAACTTTCCGAGTTATTGTGGCACGTCGTCGAGAGGGAAGATCTGCTCCGTGAACCTTGTGAAGATGATTTTGTAGTTTGCGTTTCCCAATATATGTATAACCGCAGTTAACGTGATGACACTTCTTCAGCTTCGAATGCTTATCATCCATGTGACGGGTGACAGCTTTTTTTGCGTGGAGTTTCTTTCCGCAAATGATGCACGACGTTCCCGCATCTCGGCTCACTTCCACATCCTGGGTCATAGAGGTATGGGCTGGGTCGAAGTGGGTCCCAGAGACTTGGGTGGGGAATGTTAATCCCCTACCGGAAGGGTTAACCTCCGACGTCGATCCCTGAATTTCTGGCCCATATTTGACATATTCTTCAGGGAAAGATCGCTCTTGCGGGGAGAAATTGTCGCGTGGGGTCGACGGGGGATCGTCAGGTGCACAAGAAGGGAATGTTCTTCCGAGCTGGATCTGATCGTCGAAAGGAAGATCAAAAGATTGGTACAGTTCGGTGCTCAAGGCTTTAAATTCTGAGGAAGAGGGATAAACTTGAACAGGAGGCCGGCCATACAGATTTGAGTGTTCCTGTACTGTGCTTGTTTTTTCGACACGACGGTGACTGGAAGGATAGTGCTTTAGTTCCTGGTGAAAATCACTGATGTTTAGGTTTAGGTAACATGAATTGAGTGAGGGTGCGAGATTGGGCATTGAACTACATTTTTGCGCATGGGGCGGTAGAATTTGCGTTGGAATGAAGGTCCGGTTGTTGTCTGTGGGGCGCATCAACGCAACCTATGCGACTGTCATCCTCTATCAAGGTATGTATAAAAAAGGGTCTCACTGTGTCAAGGTTAGTAAGTTGAGCGAGAAAGTCATCCATGATTTTCTACGCAGCATTGGTCGAGGATATGGAGCGGATGTTGAACACCATGAGAACGATTTCGAGGGTTGCATATAACTCCTGTCAAACCTATTGGCGCCCGTATGTGATACGCGGAAGGGGGGCAAGAGAGAGGACAGTATTCCGGGCATGAGCCTGGCAAGGAAGCACTTCGCCTAACGGGGATATACCAAAATCTGGGTATTTCATAATTGGTTAGCTTCCAGCACGTCCTATAGGAAGATGTTAGACGAATGCTATTGGGCGATTGGCGGCTGTCTGTCTGTAAATGAGTCCAGGTGCTGGGTGCCAGTGCCAGTCTTCTGTGTTTCATGGCCCGCGTCATTACCACATTCACGGAGAACTGTTCTGGACAGTCAATGCGGGGAAATTTCGCTGTCCCGTTCCGCTCACTAACGCAAAGCGGCGATTAAGTTCGTTGAGGATTTTGGTGAGCGTACGCAACACACGAGCGGCAGGGAATGAATCGATTGATGGATCCCCAGGGCTCAATAATTCGTGGCCGACGGATTTGATTATGTCCAGTGAAATTAGCAACGTCAAGACTAGGTGACCTAGAACACGGGTCATGGCAAGCGAGCCGGAACTTGATCCACTCCGAGTCCACAGGGACATCGGTAAAGTAACCAAGAGCGGAAAGTAGAACGATATGAAGTGTTGAGCGTGGGGAGTCAAACCGAAGAGAAGAATCTCAAGAGGGGTAACGAATTATGAAATGGCGCACCTCCCTCTGATGCGGACGAGTAAGCCGGAACGGCGGAACGGCGGAACCTTCGAACCGCTGGCCATTCACAGGGGCCGCCACAGGCCCAGCCCTGCGGCAGCTCCCCAGGACGTTCGAACTGCCTATCCCGTGTACTAGTATATGCGACTGACATAAACAGGATCTGTGTTCCATGGCACCCTCTGAACGTCTGTTAGTCCACTCTGAGTTGACTCAAACTTAATAAAGGTGAAGGTTGCTCACTTGAAAAATGGTAAAGAATGACCCATTGGCGGAACGTGTGAGAACAATACGCCTATTCGTGGCGGAGTCCATCGGGGTTATCACAAGTATATACACGATGAAGGCGACAACACGAGACCAGTGCTGCTAGGTAGTTTACGGCAGTATCATAACACGATGAAATGTTGCACTACACCGATAAAATCAGACTTGGTTTTTGTTTATCAGTAAGCGCAGTGTACCACACTACAGATACAGATACATTTAATCCTGCATGGTAGTGTGTGTGAAAGCACCTGTGGAACCGGGCAAAAGTTTTGTGCTCGCCAAGGTCAACGGCTTCGGGCTTGTGCAAACAAAGGAATGGATATGGGCTTCTCTTCTTGCATAGGACGGGTGTGCAGTTCCCCGAATGACAAAAACTAACTCTGAAAGAATAGTTGAAATATCAAGAAGCAACCCAAAACGTCAACGAAACAAGCAAAACATAGGGCAAACGGAGATGAGGGAGGTGCGGCGACGTCGCTAGACTCTGTGGTACAGGAAGTTTCAGGACGGTGTGTTGGGTATCTCCAAGGGAGCGGGATTCGACGACAGAGAAATGGTTCTCGGGAAGGTTCGCATGCTAGGATATGATTTTGTTTCTGCCGCGGCAATTTTCCGGGTTAGAGTAGCACCTCGTCGAGAGGGAGGATCTGCTTGTGAACTTTGTGAAGATGATGTTGTAATTTACGCTTCCCAATACATGTGTAATTGCAGTTAGAGTGTTTGCACTTCCTTGGCTTCGAATGCTTCTCGTCTATGTGACGATTAAGAGCCTTTTTCGCGTGAAGTTTCTTTCCACAAATGGTGCACGGAGTCTTCGCAGCTTGGCTCACCTTCACACCCTGGTTCGACGCAACGGTGGATGCTGCTGAGGTACGTTGGTGAACATCGGTCGTCGATTCAGATTGGGATGACCCACTGTTGCGTACGGGCGGGGCGATGAGGGCATGGCTTGGATCGAAGTGGGTCGCCGAGACATGGACAGACGATGTTGGCATCCCACCAGAAGGGTTGGCCTGCGATACCGGTCCCTGGATTTCTGAACCGCCGAGAATGGTGACGTATTTAGCATAACCTTCGCGAACAGGTCGACAGTGTAAGAAGGGATTGTCGCTCAGAAATGGTGAGAAGTGGATAAAGGGCCGATCATAATTGTCAGAGACAAAGGAAGGGGATAACCTTCCAGGTTGGATCTGATTGTTGCAGGGAAGATCAAAAGATTGATTCGGTTCGGTGTTCCTCTCGGAACCGACGATGATATTGGGGCTTGGGTAGTGCGAAGGGGCATCTGGCATAGGCGCACCCAGTGGCTGGCTATCTTTTGGCGCAGGGAACAGATGAAGTAGCACCGGAAAGACGGTCTGGCCGTTGTCCATGGAGCGTAACAAGGCAACCTATGTAATCGTCAGCCATCCGTAACGATGTGTACAACGAAGGGCCTCACTGTGTCAAGGTTTGTAATTTGAGCGAGAAAGTCAGCCATGATCCTCTAGAATACGCAGAGCGTGTGTGGAATCGCCGTTGGAGACAACTCAGGTTGGTTTATATACTAGGGATGCACTGACAACGATTGTTATCATTGCACGGTGACAGCGCAAGGACCATGTGAGTAGCCCAAGGGCAGTGTCTAAAGGCGGTGCGTTCCCCAGAGAGGGACAGCATTATTCAAATTTCCTTCAAAACTGAAGTTGGATGTCGCGGGGCACTTGTAGGTAGTATCGCACGGCTGCCCCCGGGCCGGGCCTTGGAGACAGCCTCCGACTAGTACGACTCCACATATCCCACTACTACTAGTACTATGCCTACTCATGCATCGCCATTTCGGCCCTCAAGTTTCTCGATTTCCAATAATCTTTGTTCTGCCTCAACTCCCTGGCGAGTCCAGATCTGCATTGTATCCTAACCTCCTCTGCTTTCCGTGGATTCCTCACTGTACTGTACTGATGCGTCCGACCTCATTAGCAATACGTGAGCCGCTATCTTTGTCTTCATGGTTTTTTGGTTTTGTGCTGCTAGTTGTCTCGGAAATTGACATGGTACAACAATCATGGTGTCTGCCCACAGTCGGTCCCTTCGTCTCACAGTGCGCACGCCACTTGCAGGCACACCTGCCGAAACTTGAGATCGCCGACCCCGCTAGTGAATGACGACGACGCGCTCACAACGAACGCTGCGACGTCCATGGGCGGTACGTGGACGTCGGTGAGGGCGCGGCACATGCGGCCTTGGTGGGATCACCGTCCGCCTTCCTGGACCTGGAGAGACGGGAGGGGGAAGCGTTCCGAATCATTCGGCGGAAGGGGTCAGTGTCGTTTTTTTTTTTTTTAATTTCTATTAACGTCCCCCTCGGGGTACATGACTATGTAGGACTACGCACAAAGCCTTTTGTCTGGATATAAAATGACCACAAAAGCAGTATTTTATCGAGTGGGACGACTTCGTCATGGAGGTGACACTATTTACTTGGTGGTGTGTGCGCGTTCCTCTAGCCCAACCCCTTATTAGGTCTTTCCCTCCCTTTGTGTATTAGTCCAGACGCTGACTCGTAGGTAAATCGGACACATGTTAGGCCGCGAATCTGTACGCTATTATCTACAGTCCATCTGACACGCAGCATGTTCAACTCCACGGCGCAAAAGCTCCATCGGGACATGTATCGCATCTCTTCTTGTCCTCCATATACAAAATCAAACCTTGTCGAATTTCGAATTCTAAAGGCGTGCTGGTGGATCGTAGACCACTGCTAAGTTATGAAGACAACCTGCCAGCCGAAATTCCCGAAAAGAAAAAACATGCGGGCAGGCAGGCCCCCCTCGACGATCGCCCAGCCTGATGTGGCGCGCAAGTCGCTGTTGGACCGCAATGAGCTGATTAAGGAGAACAGACTTATCGAGAACTGCGACAATGAAACCGCGCGGACCCTCACGCCGTCGTTTTTCTTCATGCCATCATTCCCGCGGAGGGTGCACACCTTAGCTCGCGCTCAAGCTCCATGGAGATAACTCTGCATGGCTCAGCCTGAACATCGTCAAGCGCAGGGATTGGGCTGAGGAATGTCTGACACCGAGCTCGAAGAGGATACAATCACGGGTTCAGAAAGTGGCGCAGAGACAGGGACAGGGACACCGCATATGGCCCTGCACGAAACAGAGTGCTATTTCCGGGGAGGCACCCGGGAGCGTGTGAGGTATTGTAGTTATCTGTTGCACGCCTTGTCTGAAAATTTACCTTTTTTAGGCTTATTCTTTAATGGGGATGCGTTGATGTATTCACGCATGGCTTGTTGCATGTTTAAGTCCTTAAGGCAAGACACAGAATTTCATTTCTTCTCTGGACGCTATGATGATAGATACGGGAGATTGGTGGCAACAAAGTAAATGTTAATTTCAACAGCTGCAGCAACGGCCTTAGATTCGGTCGATTTCAATCGAAAATCGATCCGAACTACTCAACATGAGGCCATCCTACCGTACCTTCCACTGGGTTCGACCAACCTCATCCCTCATCTTTCTTCCTTCGATTGGCAGCGACAGGCGGCCGCCCATCCTTGGGCCAGCGCCCGTGATCATCATTCTCATGTCCTATTGTCTCCGAGGGTACTTTCAAGGTCGTGCCTGCCTCCGACTCGGAGTTGTTTGTCATTGGTCCCTGTGTTTCCTCCGTGCTCCTCTTGCATGCCATCGTACACGCCGTCTACTTTGTATTATGCAATCGGTTACTCTGCTGTATCTATATGGGCATTTCCCGATACCTGCTTGCTTATTTCAATCTTATAGATTTGCTTTATTTCCAACCGGAAGTTTTGCATGAACGTTATTAGAATTCCATTACGCCATGACCAGATTGGGATAAGTGTGGGGATTGGCTTGCGGTGCCAGATACTCAGCCTGTAGTATGCGGTGCTTGAGGTGGATAGTGGCATGGCGCAGGTGGCGCACACACTGCCTGTCTTCAATTGGCAGAGGAGATAGCGGTGAACATGTTTTCTAAAGCCACCGCTTTGTTCTCACGGATGGACATCCTCCGTCTATTAGCATCTAATTATATATAATTTACACAATGGGTTTGCCAATCGTTTTATTTTTCAATCTTGGAAAGTTAAAGCATCGCCCTAGGTGCCAAGTGACCAACGATCAACGTTCAGCGCGTTCAGCGACTACTGATTCACTGATGGATGACATGGCACCCAAGCTCGCAGGCGAGCCGCAGCGTCGTGAGCTAAGAGCTAAACGCTCCCGCAATCATGATGTACCTCAGGCACAGGCCTACATTCAAGTTCGTTCCAACCACTTCCCACGCAATGTAAATGATCCGCGAGCGATACCACCCCCTTTTCCATTATGTGATACATGGATGGCGCTTACTTGGCTGCGGGAGGATATTGTACACTGGTTGACGTATCACAAAGCAACTCGGAGCATTAAATGAACAAGCAAGACATGCAACAAGTGAGGCAGGGACGGTAGTCTCAGAGGACAGCAGATACGCTGACCTTACTGAGGGTGCAGCGAATTCACAGTACTGGGAATGTTGACGTGAAAATAGATCTGGACAAGGATTGGTACTCGGAAATGTGCCGCAGGATAGAACATGATTTTGGTTCTGCCGTCGCAACTTTCTGAGTTATATTGACACGTCGCCGAGAGGGAAGAACTGCTCCATGAGCCTTGTGAAGGTGATTCTGGAGTTTGCGCTTCCCGATACATGTATACTTGCAGTTGGCGTGATGGCACTTCTTCGGCTTCGAATGCTTATCGTCCACATGACGAGTGACAGCCTTTTTTGCGTGAAACTTCTTTCCGCAAATAGTGCACGAGGTTCCCGCATCTTGGCTTGCCTCCATACTCCGGCTTGGTGCCACGGGTAAGGCTAACGCGGTGCGTTGATGAACATGAGTTGTTAGTTCATATTAGGATAGCTCACCATACTGTATGGGCGGGGTCATGGGATCATGGCATGGATTGAAATAGGTTCCAGAGACTTGGGTAGACAATGTCGGCATCCTGCCGGAAGGGTTGGCCTTCGACATCGATCCCTGGGTTCCTGACCCAAATTTGATACATTCTTCGGGGAAAGGTCGATGTGGGAAGAAAGTGCCGTTCGGGGATGATGACGGATCCATTAAGGGAACATCGTCAAAGGGACAGGAAGGTAAAGTTCTTCCAGGGTGGATCAGATCGTCGCATGGAAGACCCAAAGCTTGGTACGATTTGGTGTTAAAAGACCCTGCTTGATGTTCTGAGAGATAAACATGAACAGGAGACGGATCATACAGACTTGAGTGTTCCTGAATTGCGTTCATGCTGTCGAAACGGCGATGACCAGAAGGATAGCGCTTCCGGGTCAGCTCCTGGTGAGGCCTCTCAAGATCGCTGATATTTAGGTGATGCGAAGTGAGTCCGAGATTGGCCACTGAAGACGCGTCAAGTTGGTCACTACATTCTTGTGCATGGGGCAGGTGAATTGGTACTGGAATAGTGTTCTGGCCGTTGTCTGTGGACTGCATCAAAGCAACCTATGTTGTCGTCACCTTCCATAACGATGTCTACGACAGAGGGTCTCACTGAGTCAGGGTCAGGGTTGGGAAATTGCGCGAGAAAGTCAGCCATGATATTCTCTGCAGCGTTGGTCAAGGATACGTCAAATGCTAGATATTTTATGATCGTTAGCTTTCAGTACGTTCCATAGAAGAGGAATAAGATTGCATACGCATGCGGGTATCAGTGGCTGACTGCCTACAAATGAGACCGGGTGCTTGGGGCCAGTGCTAATGTCCAGTCTCTTATATATTTCATGGGACGCCACATTTTGTCACATTCACGGCGAACTGTTCGGGGCAGATAATGCGAGGAAACTTCGTTGTCGGTGCCAGGGAAAAGCTGCGGTCAAGTTCGTTCGCTGCGCGTTTTTGACCCTACGCGACACACAAGTTGAGAGTTAATCAAATGGTGGATCTCTGAGCGCTCCAAGGCTCTATGATTCGTGGCAGATGGGTGTAACTATGTCCACTGATAGGAACGCCTATCAAGACAAGACGAGCTGGGAAGGAAGACGGGTCATGACAAGTAGGCCTGAATTTGATTCATTCCGGGGAATATGTAATATTCTGCGTCGGCAAAGTAAACAAGAGAGGAGGATAGAATGTTATATGTTGGGAGTGTAAAACTGATGAGGATCATGACATTGAACTTGCCTGATTGGCGGTCACCGAAAAGGAGTAACTTTGAACTTGAACGAGTTTACGAAAACCGGCGCGCCATTCGGAACCACGCTGCCAGTAAGTTTTATGAGCAGATTGTTACACGTTACATAGGCCCGGGAACGCACGAACCGCCAGTCCTGTCACTCTCCTGCCAGTGTGTGATGCATCATCCGAGTCTGTCATGATACTAGGCGTCATCTAGATTGTAAGACCGCCGGAACGCTCGAACCGCCTGCCTGTGAAGTGAATTGTGACACATACTGTACTCGACATCTGCATCGAAAGAACTGGAACTGCCGAATTGCCCGTGATGTGAATTGCGACAAATACTCGTTATTAGAGTAACGCGGATAAGTATGAAATCTACAGCCCATCATCTGTCAGTGAAGATCCAACTGTCCACGCTGAGTTGGAATATAGGATCAAAATGAGGATTCACTTGAAAAGACTGGTCGATCATTGTCATTGATGTGTGGGAATACGGGCCCGCGGGGCACGATGAAGGTGGGAACACGACGAATTAGTACTAATGCCGTGACTATGGACAACGCCGCAGCTGAGCGCTGAGCGTGAGCGTCGAATGTTGAACGTACTGTACGTTGAACTGCTGGTCTGAACTATTCCATCACAAATAATAACACAGTACATATGATAAATTTATATTCCAAGTTCCACAATCTGGCTGATCCGTCCGCCGTAACAGCGGCTGCTCCCACTTAGTGGGATCGGCACGTCAAGATAGAACCTGTCCGTCCTTGTGCAAGAAAGGTTGGCTAGCGGCCCCAAAGTTTGCACCCTAGGTACGTCCACAGAGGACTGCAATCATGATACACCACCACTGCTACCACCAGCGAGCGACGATAACAATGATGACGACAATGCATCTACGGCACTATGACACCCATGAATGAAGGGGACGATGAACACCTTGATTTTCCCTGGTGAGATGGGCCTTGTCCAGATATTCGACGGCTTGGATGGAAATTTGGAGATCAACAGCATGGCCTGCCAGTGGTTCCAGAAATGGTCAAGACTACGCACACCTGAACAGCTTTCTTGATTATTTGTGACGGTTGGGAGTCTTAGGACCTGGTGAAGTATCTGATAACTGCGACACACTTATAATCAGCCTTGCAGCTTGCAGCCTTGAATGCTGTTTTTTTTTTATGATTATTAACCACAAAAAAATAGTTAACCTGGTTACTGTAATATTTAATTCTAACTAATTGTAACTAGTTAAAATTTGCAATGTTTGTGACGTCTGTCCGCAATTGATCTGAGCCAGGGTTAGTGACTCCTTCTGTTAGAAATTGCTGGCGAATTGTTAACCAAACCTTATTAATAATCGAAATAGTGACTTGTAATTATCCTCAATGCAATGAATCAGTCTCTTTCACCCAAATTTCACGAAGAGGCCGCCGTTTCCTTAACAAATTTCGCAATGTTTGCAGCTCGGGACACTTGTGACCTTGACCCGGAGCAATACGGGCGAGGGGTATGCCAACCTGTTTCGGTATCAGCTACTAATAGAGCCAAGTGTCCATATATTGTACCTTGCTTTCCTCACAGACATGCTCCTGACTCTCCGAAAAATCGATGAGAAGGAACCCGCCTCCAGGGGTACGTACTATATTTCGGGGTTCGAGGTCTCCATGGACTATTCCAATATTGTGGAGGTCTTGTACCAACTTGTATACTTCATATCTGCAGGAAATCATGTATCGTCAATGTAAGAGCAACTTTTCAACATAATTTCCGCTACGTACCGCTCTGAAGTGCTTAGATCGTCCCACGAATTCAGAATGTTGTCGCATAAATCAAGGATCATAATGTCCATGTATCTACTCTCAAATGCCCCATAGCAGCACGGAGCAATGCGATTCTTTAATTGCCTAGATCGATATGCCTCTTCCAAGATGAGGTAGATATTAAACTCGTTGCGGAGCCGTTGTCGCTTCTCTGTGTCAGAGCGGCGCAACACCTCGACAATCTTGGCAGCAAATAAGTCTTGGCTGGTATCAAAACGACATTGCCAGACACTGCCAGTAGATCCTGATGCTATAAAACGCGTGAACCGTAGGTGTGGTTTATCATTCCTAGCGCACGGCGGAATGGCAAACGAGTTATTCAACATGGTATAGAGACGTGTCCATACTCCGAGGTTGTCAGATACTTGGGAAGAAGATGAAGTAACCTGACGGTGGGTGAATGAGCCAAGTGATCAATATCGACCAAGGAATGTATGAACCAATAAGTCGGACTCGGTGTTCCCACCACTATTGTGGACACGGCTACGGGTCATTGGGGGAGTGCCAGCCCCGCTCCCCAAGCTACCCTGATACTCTGAATCACCATCAATGTCATCTTCAGATGAAGCGCCGTCATCTTGTTCTTTTTTGATAGTATCAAGTCTAATATTTGGATCGTATGCGCTAGACTCGACAGACTCGTCTTTGGCGACAGATAAAATAGCACCAAGGAACGCTTGAAAAGGCTCAGATGACTCTTCAATGCTGATCCATGGCGAGTATACAAGATAGGGGTTGTCGTCATCCCTCACAAGACGGCATACAACCCAGTAGTTGAAACAGGTAAGAAAAAGCCATTCCATCTTTCTTAGGCCCAGATACAATGCGGCCTACATATTTCTCCTTAAAACAAGTGCCGTGATTAACGGGAAGAGCGTACTCACCTTTGACAGAATTTTCGACACCAGAGGTTGACCAGGAACCCATTTCAACTCGATGCCGTGTGACGGTAGCAATTCACAGAACTGCATCATGATTGATGGAGATACTGCTTCACAGAGGCCCATAGATTTCTTGTCCACCAGCACAGCGAAGTCAACCCTGGAGTTCCCTCTTTCGGCCATATCTTCTTCAGCCGTTTCAAAGATAGATCGATCGTATGCCACAAGAAATTTCCTTGCAGCGGCGAAGAACCCCACGTGTAGCAACTTCCGAGTCTGCCGCAAGGTCGGCTCAAAATTGCTCAGTTAATGGACATTCGAGAACACTTACACGAGCTTCATTTGAATTCCTGGACCAAGCTATCTCTTCTCCGCCAAACTCATCAAATTGAATCATAGGCGAAAAACTCCTCAGGAGATAATCTTTGGCGCCTGCTGCTAAAGGGGCATCCCCAAGGATACGCTCCAGAGCATCACAAAGCTTCTGAACAAGAGTATTGTCTCGCACAGCAAGCTTGGCTGTCCAATCTTTTTCGAGCAAATTGACATCGACTGGGGATATATCGGTAGTACTTCGAGATCGACATTCATCAAGAGCAGGGAATGGGAACTTTGCATGTTCTACTAGAAAGTCGCGCAATTTCGACATGGCGACAATGAAAGAAGTCGGTGGCCAATTACGAACAAACAGAGTTTTCAGGCTGTGCCTCAGCTGGTTTGGGGTTGCTGGTATTATGGTGCTGAAGTGCACGGGGTGGTGTTTGTGCTGCTGAGTTTAGGGAGGAGATGAACATGTTGCGTCATGGTGAGGTTTGTTGTGCAGTGTGGTCCCGTCCCCTGTTATATGATGCTTTCCCACGCCATTCGGTCTAGGATGTTAGTCCGTAAAACTAAAGTGCTAAGGTGAATCGGCCTATTATTATTACCACATCAGAAGGATGCACCCGTTCTTTTCGAAATTCACGCTTTCAGTGGAGGCGTGATGCATGCAATCATCGAGTCAACTTATATTCTAAGTTCCGCGATCTGGCTGATCCGTCCGCCATAAGGCCCATAACAGCGGCTGCTCCCACTTAGTGGGATCGATGCGTCATGATAGAACCTGTCCGTCCTTGTGCAAGAAAGTTTGGCTAGCGGCCCCAAAGTTTCCACCTATGTACGCCCACAGAAGACTGCAGTCATGAAACGCCGCCACTGCTACCACCAGCGAGCGACGATGACGACAATGCGTCTACAGCACTATGACACCCATGAATGAAGGGGATGATGAAGGCGTTGTGGGATTGCGAAGGACGTTATCCTTATACTGCATCTGGCGTGGACGATTCATTCGTGGTATCGAGCGCACAGGGTGTACGTGGATGTAGGCAAGGGCAGACGTGGATGGGGTGTGCTCAGCAGTAGTAGTCTTAGTGGGATGACCGCCTTTTTTTTTTAAAAAAAAGTGAACAATTTTATTCCGCACCATGGCACAAAAAGTCAAAGATGCAGTCCCCGTAATGCGATTGCGGGACTTTTTTTGTGTATACGACATAAATACACGGATAGCAGCCAAGTAGGGGGACGAAGTTCAGGTTAAACTCGACGCCTCGGTGGAAGGGCTTGCCCAGAAGAGGGGAGCTGTCACCCTGGTCCCATCTTTGTTTCGGCTGCACACCTTCTGCAGCGGGTCGCTTCGAAACTGAAGAATCGCGCCCTCTCCTCGAAAGCTTGGGCAAGAAGTAGTCATAGTCGACAGGATACTGGGGTTCCTGCAGAGCTGTTGCGTAAAGCGGGCAGGAGGTGATGACATGTTCAACTAATAGGATCACCGATCCGCCTTCCTGTAGCTGGTGCGAATAAGGACAGAGGGCTGGCACTGTTGTAGGTGATAACCCGGCGGCGGAGATGGAGGAGAGGGTGCATGGTGTTGAGGGCGTCATGGTGCAGGCCTAGTGCAGGGTCGAGGACGAGGAGTGGTGGGCGGAGGCAAACCCGGGCCATCGCGTTGAGGGCTCTGTCATGGTCATGCTCAAAATGTAAATTCCAGTTAACGGACGGACTTCTTTATACTGTACTATTGCCGCCGCGATCCATTCGTGCACAAACCCATTTCATCAGGAATCGGGAACTTGGTTCGCAGCTGCGCACATGCGACGTTACAACTTATAACTCATCACCGCAGTGTGTCCAATCCAAAATCCACAGCGCAAAAACGCTCATCAATGTGTCTCGTATCGCCTCTCTCCTTGCCTTCCATATACAAAATCAGGCCTGTCGGATTTCGAGTGCTCTCAAAACGGGCTGATGGATCATGGATGACCGTAAGTACCGAAGACAAGCTGCCCAAGATCACCGAACCACCGATTGCCTCAAATTGGGCACCTCATAAGCGAACTTCGCGGACCCCAATGTACCGTGACTACGGCGGATGACCCGACGTCACCCGACGCACAAAAAACCGACTACTGTACACGGATGGGCCAAGCTCAGGCCCCTTACAGCGATCGCCCCACTCACACCTTGAACCGCGATGGGTTGAATGAGAACAAGATGCAGAGTGAGGACCCCCCGCTGGGGTTCTCTATGGAGACGTTCCGCACAGCTCGATCTGAACATTTTCAAGTAGTGCGGGGGATTGGACGGTGGAATATATCTGATGCGGAGCTCAAAACAGACGCAATGATGGGGATGCACTGGGACGGCTGCATATTTGTACCTGCCTTCCCGCGCAAAACGGAGTACCTAAGCGACCTTTTTTTTATTACTCAATTCTTTAATGAGAGCGTGTTAATGTTATAACGTTCTGGCTGGTTGTTTGTTCAAGGCAAGACGCAGATGTACTGTACCATCGCGGCTCTCCGGCATGAAGCTCAACTCAAAGCCCTCAAGGAGTGGGAGGAGATTTGGCTGAAGGACCCGCGCCGGAACCCAGCGTACCGCGCCCTACACCACCCACATTGGGCCAACCCCCGGAATCACGGCTGGCATTGAGATATTTGCCAGACCAGTTTCCTGCACCGCATTAAGATTACTGACTGAGCACGCGTTCACAGGGGAATA
>QFDX01000545.1:0-37127 GCA_003315875.1 Lactifluus piperatus | reverse complement strand
TCATCCAACACCCTCCCCGCGCTTGCTGCAGCCACTGACTGCTTGGTCCACTACCCTTCATCCTTCCTCTTCGCATGAAGGAAAGCGTGACATGGCTCTCTGGCGTCCCCCCGGAAGTCGCACGGCTATTCGACTGGTTGGAAGATATCATCAACATTCACGCGCAGATTTCATCGGCTTTGCGCGCTATCGTTTCGGAGCAGTACCCAATCGTGATGCGTATCGCTGGCAAAGTGCAAAGCTTCGTGTCACGACTGGAAGTTCATCAACCATACGTTGTTCGATTGAAAGCACTACGTTGTTGACCAAGCGGCTCACTGCAGATTCTGGTAGTGACTTTGGTAAATTTATCAGGATCCAACAGGAACAAGATGAATGTGACGGGTGGAGCGTGGAATCCTTCTTGGTCGAGCCGGTCAATAAACTTGTTGACTATCCGATCCACTTCAGAGTACGCCCTATCAAATCTTCATTCTATTTTATTTCGAAAAGCTTATCTTCATCGCGTAGCGGCTCCTGGATGTAACACCCCGGGATCACCCGGACCACCTCGCCACTTTTTCACTTCTCCACTGCACTCGGTAGAGATGCCTTCGTGTACTAACTGCTTAAAGGTCCCGAGTTCGAAATTATGTAGGGTGGGGAGAAGCAGGAATGCATGTAATTGGGAAAAAGTCATTGTATCGCTGGCATTTACAGTAACGACACAATCTTAATTTGGATGACGATGGACTTTTGAACGTAAATCATGAAAAAAAATTGTTATGATCAAAGCAGGGAAATTCAGTAGCATATCACTTTTCCCTGTTCCTCACACGAAAAGCCACTTTTTCCCGGGATTCAAAATCAAAACTCCCATAACTGGCTTCCCGTGGTGGCTTGTTGCCACTATTACGCTTCCTCGAGCTTCCTCCCTCATTAACCGATCGGGCCTGCAAAAAAGATGAAGGTCACCTTAGTTATAAAGAGTTCATATGTACGTCCATCCCCATTCTTAACATTCTCGAAACCAGCACCTGTGAGCCCCGGCAGAACAGCTCGGCCGCTCAAGGAAATAAAAGACCCTCTAATTATTAATAATTTATCGTTTAGGAGAGAAGATCAGTCGGAATGAGAGACCAGCTTAACTTGACATGCGACGGTCACTGCACCAGGTCTTGCATCTAGCGCACGTTCTTAGCCAGTCCGTGTGGCGAGGCCGCGTGCCGGGCTAGTCCCCTTGACAGCTCCTTGTCCTGTTCATCAACTTTGATAGGTATTCGCCTAGTAGATCTATCCGGAAGCCACCGACCGACGTCTAGCCCTGCTATGGTGCTATAACCTCACCTTGCCTTGCGCAAACACAGTATTCAGTTCCCTGACACACCTAAAAACGCTAGGCATGCAGTCGTACAACGATTTCATCCACGGTAGAAATGGAGCTACCGTATGTTCTCGGAGTGTCCCGACCCACTTGTTCACCCGGATGGGCTGGTCGTTGTGAGCTCTTGGCACGATATTACAAGACTATATCCGAAACCCCCCCGGGGCAGAAAGATGCAGTAGGTAAAAACGGCAGCTGATCGTCTGTGCCGTGGTGCATCATCTGCGGCGGATCCTTTGGCACGCGGGACATGGGTCGAACAAAAAGAAAGGGGGCAGAGACAGCGAGAGTGTGCATTTACGACGTTTTTCTTTTTCGTTAAGGACGAGAAGTGTTTTAAATGGCGCGTGTGCTGTTGCGGAGCAAAAGTCTCAATTCGAGCTAGGACGAACGGATTTCCGACGACAGCAATGGCTAAGTTTTTCAGCTATCACAAGTCTCGGATTCCGGGTGTAGGGAGGCGACAATTGGGGATGAGAAATTTCGATATTTTTCAGCCGTTCGTGGCCCTGCAAAGCTTTGCTACCCTTGCTCGCCTCCGTTGTCAGCAGCAAAATCAGGGTAAATGCAAAGTCAACGTACAGTACAGTACGCCCAGTACTAGTAGGTCTCTACATGGAGAAAGCCAGGTGAAGTTTGAAAGAAACACGGAAAAGTTGATGGGTAAGTGCGCGGAAGACTCGGGCTCACCGTGGGGGTCACCTGGCAAATGGACAGATGGTATGGATTTTGTATTGCCGTGTTAGCGTAGCGAGCGTTTTCAAACAGTCCATGAATGGCTGGCTCGGAGTTTCAGACCCAATAAGCCGAAAACCAGTTGTTGCTAACAGAGTACAGTAACTATTAGTTACCTAGCGGGAGAGATATGCGGACGGTGATTAGCCATTGGGGGATGATTACACGATATACGAGCACGCGTGGAAATCCCGTGATCGTGTATAGGCATGTGACCACACCTTCTGACTAATCGCGGCTCTGGGTCAAGAAGAACTCGCGGTGTTATACTTCGGAAAAGACATCACACTGAAGAGGAACATGCAAAAATTCTTGGTGGGTGCGGTTTCGCTGACTCGCGTGTAGACTCAACTACTTTTGAAAGCTCAGCGCTCAGGCGCTCAGGCCTCAAGCCTTATCGACCTCAGAGTCCCTCGTGGCTCTGCACAGATTGAACCTCCTCTGGACTCCCTGCTGTATGCAGCTCAAGGCATTCTTCATCCCACGTTGTCTTTCAACCACCCGATTTTCTCGACATTCTATCTCAAGTTGAACGTGCCCGCGAGTTTTCCCGTGAGCACGCAAAGTGGGCACTGATATGGCAATGGTTTTACGAAACACGCCCGAATCCTCAAGTACGCGTTTTGGACAAATCGGATAAGGATGCCATCAAGAAGCTCCTCAAGCCAGAACGGCTCGATGCGACACGCCACATTTTCATTTGTATTATGGAACAAACCATTCGTATGGTGCATACATTTAGCTCGCCCCACTTTGCGCGAGATCTCATGCTCACTCATATTAGCACGTGCTTTTCCTGTGGACGCATGCCGAAGAATCATATCAATTACACCACTACCTCCGGATCTACTTTCCCTGGGCCCATGGAAAACACGGTAGTCAACGGCTGCATCATACATCGTTAACCCCAGAAGAGCATGCCCGTCTTGCTGAAGTTGGGATGTCATGCTTTCGCTTCATGCGGGATGCCAAGCTATAGGAGGAAAGTCGGCTTCGCGTTCTCGGTACTCCACTGTAGGTTTTATAATCGCCGCTAGCGGTGCTTGCCTCTGACTTGCGCAGTCTTCCCGACTCATACTACGACGATGATCCGCATTTTCAATCCCTGAAGTTCAAGTTCATAGGAAATCTTGATATTGCGGATTTCGTCAGGTCTATCTCACTGTATCTCAAAAAGGTGTTGGGTATGGCGCAAAAATTGGAAAGCCTCTTGGCCCATCACGTTCCTTGGTCATCCTAATGGTTTGAGGTCGATTTCGTTTGTCGCGGGGATGCGAGCTTTACTCAGCACCAGTTGTCGGGTGGTGTGGTTTCGTTGGCAGAAACTCTTAAAGTGACGGCATTAAGTCCTCATGCTCCTTCTCTCTGTCGATGCCACCGTCTCACTTCGTTTTCGCTGATCAGGCGTCTGGTCCGCACTTTTATACGCACTTCTTTGTTTGTGCCTGTCATGTTTTCCGTCAGATGTTGTATCCTAATAATGACTTCTTCCGCACCGAGCTCACCACGATCATTATTTGAGACAGTCGCGATGGGCATCTTCTGTTCACTTGGTAGTAGGGAGCTGGGACCCACCAATCTACCCGTGGTTTGCTTTCCCGCGTTCGCAAGGAGCCTATTCATGCAGCACAGTCAAGATTCAGTTGCCTTTGTCGCAGAGTTGTCGCTCCTCAATTGAGCTCTCACCATTCCGCTTCGAACATGACCTCACACAACAAGCTCCGCGGCAACTCCAATAAGGACATCAATTGTTTTGGTATTCCCGCCTATCACTCGGGTCGTCTTGCGGTGGCTAGCTCGAGGCCAAAAAGGGGCGGTGGCCCGACTTGTGTGCCTACCTCTTGACGTTATGGCCTATTCATAGCTCAAATGGGCTTCCACCTACCGAGGATGCAAGCGGCATGTTGCGGCGATTTCAAGTGTCTAGTGGTTCGTATTGGCGTCCGTTGATAGATTCTTGGAAGTTCTGGTCATGAAGTGCCCATGATCTATGCCTCTGTGTCAAGCGCTTCCCGACCTTATTTACGGCTCCATTAGGAACGGTTGACATTTCGTGTCAAATTGTAACAAACGTCATCAATCTGCTTTAAACGGACAGAGTGGGCTCACCATTCTTGTTGATGCTTTGATTAACGTGACGTTGTCCTCAAGCGTTGTATAAATCTTGCCGCACACCGACTGGCTCTCGCCTCAATGTCGGACGTACACCGTGCCTCAAAAGTCTGGTTAATCTTGTCCATTCCTTCTGAGCCCCCTCGACAATGCCGGTCTCATACTAGTCATGCTTTTGCGTGGTCCGATCCCCTTTGCTGCGGTGAGTACAGTGATACGTTTCACTCTCCCTTGAGTTCCCGATTCGGAGATACTTACCTCTGCAGGACCCCGTGTTTTCCGTCGACATTGTTTGCTTGGCGATTTTGGTTCTTGATCCTTCTAGGGACAATGAACCTACTTTGCAAGCTTGCATCGACGTATCAATAGAGTCGCCCCTGGTGCGAGAACGAGCCAATTGGGGTGAAGCTATCGATTGTTGATCAAGCGACTGCTGGGGAGAGTAGTCTGCTCTTCAATTTCTTTACAAGATGGCGGGGATTAACGGGACACCAAGCCGTTGCAACAGTCGGTGTTGATGCTAAGCTAAATACCGTATAACTGACATCAGAGTGTAAATGACTAGAAACCAATGATCCCGGGGAACTCCATGTTACCAGAGTCATTCAGAATCGTTGACATAGAGGCTGTGAAGAGAAGCACCCAGGCGAGATTAGCGTGTCCGGATGCAACGACAGCATACGTCTTATTCGACACAGTGGGTATTTGGCTGAAATGATTTTTGTCACGGTTCTCATGAGTCTGGAGACTACAAGTAGGAGGAGCGGTGAGAGCCTTGGTACTCCGCTAACCCTTTAAATAGCGAATTAGTTTCCTGTGAACGATCGAGTCAGGAGGGATGACCTCCGTCAGGATGTGAGACCATGATTTTCAGAATCTAAGATGGCTTCCCCAAAATCAGCGAGCAAACAGAAGACGCTTAAGTCTCATAGGCTGGTAAACCGCAATATTGTATTCTGAACTTCCAGCAGGTACATAAGAATGTTCGAGGTGAACAATCCTAAAAGCTCCTTCTAGGATATCCAAATACAGTCAATTCGTTATGAGGTGTGTTCAAGTTTTTTCTACTAGCCTGAGGTATCCCTTTCGGGGCAGGTATTAAGATTAAGCGCCGTCCGCGTCTGTCAGATCACGTATCTAGTCACTTGACCGTGGGCTTATCAGTCAAAGGCTATACACCCTCAGCGCTAGCCAACTACCCCAGATCCCTCACCGCCATCCGTACATCTTTCAGAAGCCCCATCTCCTTACTCCATGTCATCAATAACGCCGTTGTCTTCAAACTTTCACTTGATCTCCAAAGCGTTGTCCGACTATGCCACTCAGACCGGCATAGATCTCACAACAAACCCATTCGCCGACGAGCTTCAGAATTGTGACTCTGTCGATGCTATCTCTCAGCTACTGCAAGACAGAGCACAGGCGTTCAAAACGTATCGGGACGAACATCGCAAGTTGATCAGCTGCCTCAGCCCAGTGCTCCAGTTCCTACGTGCGTTCTCTGGTACCCTTGGCGAGGCCCTTGTTCTCGTGAGCACCACTGAGTCGATCCCTTATTAATCATTCCAACTTTACGCTACGCTTTTCAGGCGCCGTTTCCACCTGCGAAAGCAATCTTTGTCGGAGTCGATGTCTTCCTGGCTGTATGTATCCCTCTCACCTTCGATTGCATTGTCCTCACATCTCGGTCGATCAGGCTGCTCGCGGTGTTACTACGAGTTATGATGCGCTTGTAGAGATCTTTGAGCGTGTAGGGAATTTCCTGAAACGACTTCACATTTACACCGAAGTCCAGTTCAAGCCTGCGATGACCGATATCATCGTGCAGATTATGGTGGAAGTACTGTCAGTGCTTGCCTTAGCAACGAAGGAGATAAGGCAGGGCCGTTTCAGTAAGTAGATAATCTCTCAAATTTATTTTTTTTTCATTTCCTGACATGTTGTAGGGAAATTCGTAAAGAAATTATCAGGCGAAAGTAAGATCGAGGCTGTGCTACGGAGGTTGGCACAGCTCACCGACGAAGAATCTCGGATGGCCCAAACCCTGATTCTCCATGGGGTCATGGGCGGTACGTAACTCTGGTATTTACTTGTTGAATGACCTGAACTGTGATCCTATTAGACGAGAAGTTACCAAAAGAGATGCGAACTTGGCTTTCCCCTCCAGATCCGTCGGAAAATCATAATATTGCACGGGGACTTTGTAAGAATGGGTCTGCGACTGGCACGTGGTTTGTTGAGGGTGTATTTGAGGAATGGAGAAATTCGGGACCACTCTTGTGGATACATGGTAAACGTGCGTGGTGGTTCGACTTGTAGTCTTACATATATTGATGGCTGGCTACCGCTGCATCATGACAATGTAGCGGGATCTGGGAAGAGTGTGCTGTGGTATGTACCTCATTAATCATGTCACCCAACCGCGATTGAAAACATTAATCAGCTCCTCAATCATTGATACAACCAAAGCGATTTTACATACCGAATCAGCTCTGATGGCATATTACTATTTCGATTTTAGAGACACCGCAAAGCAAGGCGTCCATGGATTCCTCACTTCCCTCCTTACTCAGCTCAGCTCTACTTCTGCTCGTTGCAGCCGCATTCTTTCCGACCTATATTCCCGGCATAACTCTGGATCTCACCAGCCTGGCGATGACCAGCTTAAGCAATGTTTGGTGAACATGCTGTCATTCCCAGAAGCGCGCACGACTTATATCATCATCGATGCCCTGGACGAATGCCCTAACACCTCTGGCGTGGAGTCCCCTCGCGAACACGTCTTGAAACTTGTAGAGGAACTTCTCAGTTTACGACACTCAAATCTTCGTCTATGTTTGACGAGTCGTCCCGAAGCCGATATCATTCATATTCTCGAGCCTTTGGCCTCCCATCCTGTGTGCCTTCACGACGAGAGTGGACAGAAAGAGGCCATTAGGGACTACGTTAAATCGGTTGTTCACTCTGACTGGAGGATGATGAAATGGAGAGCGGAGGATAAACAATTGGTGATCGATACACTTGTGCGGAAGGCTGACGGAATGTAAGTTGTGAACATCACACCACCCTTTCAGTTGTTTATGCGAGGCAAATAGGTTTCGATGGATTGCCTGTCAGCTGGAAGTGCTGCGCCACTGCTTTCCCGCAAGTCTTGCTGACGCTCTGGATGAATTACCCGATACGTTGGATGAAACCTATGAGCGTATTCTGCTAGGGATTCTCCCAAGAAACCGAGAATATGCGCATCGGCTCCTGCAATGCCTCACTGTGGCGATTCGACCTCTTCGGGTTGACGAGCTCGCAGAGGTTCTTGCCATCCGCTTCGAGGCCGGCATGCGCCCAGAGTATGATCCCAGATGGCGGTGGGAGGACTCTCGAGAAGCAGTTTTATTCGCATGTTCAAGTCTAATTTCGATTGTCAACGTGAATGGGTCACAAATCGTCCAATTTTCACATTTCTCTGTCAAGGAATTCTTGACATCAGGCCGCCTCACCAAAGCAGGGGAGGAACTCTCCAGCTATCATATCCTTCCACAAGCGGCACATCTCATCCTCGCACAGGCTTGCCTGAGCACGCTACTCCGAATAGATGACCAAGTTGACAAAGAAAGGATAAAGGAGTTTCCACTGTCGAAGTACGCAGCTCAATATTGGGTCAAGCATGCTCAGTTCGAAAATGTGTCGCCACGCGTTGAAGAACTTATGGAGGAGCTGTTTGACCCATACAAACCACATTTCGCAACATGGGTGTGGATATTCGACGTGGATCGACCTTGGGATTGGGTGGAACACATGTCGAGCGAGCGCCCAACGGAGCCGGAAGCAGCTGGATTGTATTATGCTTCGTTGACCGGTTTCCGTGGCGTTGTGGAACATCTGATTGCAAGCTGTCCGGGGAACGCCAATGCTTTTGGAGGCATGTACGGCACTGCCTTACATGCTTCCCTAGGGACGGGATATTTCGACATCGCCCTGGTATTGCTCGAGCACGGCGCGGATGCGAATGCCGTAGACGATGCGGGCTTGAGTCCGTTGAATCTCGCATCACACAAAGGACGACTTGACATTGTTAAATTCTTATTAAATTTCCAGCCAGACGCCAATATACATGATAGCGACTGCGAGATAGAAACGGATGTAGCGTCGCGCATAGAAGAAGCGGAGGTTGGGCAAGTATCGCTACGTTATGGCGTAGATGTGGAGTCCCGTGACCCCGAAGGCTGGACGCCATTGCAGTCAGCTTCGCAAAACGGCCATTTGGATATCGTGCAGCTGTTACTTCAGAACGGTGCAGCAGTGGACTCCCGTGATATGGACAGCTGGACCCCATTGAAGTCAGCTTCGCGATTCGGCCATTTGGATATCGTGCAGCTGTTACTTCAGAACGGCGCTGCAGTGGACTCCCGTGATAACAAAGACTGGACCCCATTGGACTCAGCTTCGGCAGCCGGCCATTTGAATATCGTGCGGCTGTTACTCAAGAATGGCGCGGCAGTGGGCTCCTGTGAGAACGATGGCTGGACCCTATTTATGTCAGCTTCGCAAAACGGACATTTGGATATCGTGCAGCTGTTACTTCAGAACGGTGCAGCAGTGGACTCCCGTGATAAGGACGGCTGGACCCCACTGAAGTCAGCTTCGCGATATGGCCATTTGGATATCGTACAGCTATTACTTCAGAACGGCGCTGCAGTGGACTCCCGTGATAACAATGGCTGGACCCCATTGACGTCAGCTTCGGCAACCGGCCATTTGGATATCGTGCAGCTGTTACTTCAGAACGGCGCTGCAGTGGACTCCCGTGATAACAACGACTGGACCCCATTGAAGTCAGCTTCGGCAGCTGGCCATTTGGATATCGTGCAGCTGCTACTTCAGAACGGCGCTGCAGTGGACTCCCGTGATAAGGACGACTGGACCCCATTGAAGTCAGCTTCGGCAGCTGGCCATTTGGATATCGTACAGCTGCTACTACAGAACGGCGCTGCAGTGGACTCCCGTGATAACAAAGGCTGGACCCCATTGACGTCAGCTTCGGCAGCTGGCCATTTGAATATCGTACAGCTGCTACTTCAGAACGGCGCTGCAGTGGACTCCCGTGATAACAAAGGCTGGACCCCATTGACGTCAGCTTCGCGATACGGCCATTTGGATATCGTGCAGCTGTTACTTCAGAACGGCGCTGCAGTGGACTTCCGTGATAACAACGACCAGACCCCATTGACGTCAGCTTTGTCAGCCGGCCATTTGGATATCGTGCAGCTGCTACTTCAGAACGGGACTGCAGTGGATTCCCGTGATAAGGACGGCTGGACCCCATTGATGTCCGCTTCGGAAAACGGCCATAACGATATCGTGCAGCTCTTACTAGAGAATGGTGCTGATGTGGACTCCTGTAATAATGATGGCTCGACATCATTGAATCAGGCCTCAGCATTTGGCCATCTGGACGTCGTGCAGTTGTTGCTCCAAAACAGCGCAGCTGTGGACGCATGTGACAATCAAGGCTTCGCTCCATTACATTCAGCCTCACAAATTGGTCACCTCGATATCATACAAGAACTACTGGACCATGGTGCAACCGTTGACATGCACACAGTGGGCGGAAGAACCCCCTTGCATCTTGCATGTGATGTTGGGGAACTCGATACTGCGTGCTTGTTGATCGAGCGTGGTGCAGACGTGAGTTCCAGAGATGAGGACGGCAGGGCTTCATTACACTTTGCAGCACGATCCGGGCATCTCAATCACGTGTTTCTGTTACTTAACCACGGCGCAAAGATAAGCGCGCCCTGCACGAAAATGCAGATCCCATTGCACCTAGCAGCAGCTAATGGCCATTCCGACGTTGTTGAGTTGCTCATCCGGCGCGGTGCAGAGATCGACAAGGATAACCAGGACAAGGAAACCCCAAATGTGGATTCGAAAGATAGAGACGGTTGTACACCATTGCACTTAGCAGCACGACAAGGGCCTCTTGACATCGTTAAACTTCTTGTCCAGCTTGGCGCATATGTCAAAGAACGGAATACATTCGGGCAGACTGCATTGCATCTAGCCTCAATCGAAGGGAGACTTGAAGTTGCAATATTATTGATTCAGCATGGTGAGAATGTGAATTGCAGGGACAAGTATGGGCAGACGCCGTTGCACCTCGTATCACGATTCGGACATCTGGCTGTCGCGCGGCTATTACTTGACGAAGGCGCCGATGTAAACGCAAAAACTCGTGGCCTCCGTACTCCATTGCATGTCGCATCATTCCTTGGTGATCCTGAGCTTGTCAAGTTACTACTCGAAAAGGGAGCAAATGTTCATGTGTGTGATGATGAAGGCCGGACACCAGCTCAGGTGGCGTTAAAGAGTGGAGAGCAGGAGGTCGTGAAATTATTTTCGGAGTATGGCGCGTATTGAGGTATGATTCAGCATGATATTACGGTACAAGCTTCTCAAATACGCATTTTCTCAGATCGCTGGTACAAAAACTATTTAGGTTGCCCTACAACGGACGCGAGGATATACTGGTAGTAGATTTGGGACGTTGAACTTGTTTTTTAGGTTTACCCCGATTGCAACGATTTGAGTAGGAAACAATATCAATTTGTAAATTACATGTCGCGTGATATAAGAGGCACTTCTGCAAGAGGCAAATGACTCAGAGGTGCACAGGAACTGGGAGGTGACTGAGATTCTCGCGCGGGATGCTTCTAGATATAAATTTCCTGTTGAAATATACTGTACTTACAGAACTCCTATACATGGCCTAGCCCAGGTCATTGTATCAGTCTCCTCGCATAGCCCGCAGTGGGCTCAGTGGACATTGTGCTTCGGCACTGCCCATGTTTGAGCTTGTCAACGCACAGAGCTGCCTGGTCCTTTCTAGGACATGGGAACATGTCAACGTGCGCGCTGAGGACACGAACGAGACAATGCTTTCTCTCCCGTAGTCGAGTGAGGAAGAAAGCAAAACACAAGCTCAGAGGCAGTCAAGGCCACGGAACAGACACGAAATGCAATAAGGATGCATCTGATAATAATCATAGTGCGTTATTTAGCACGGCGACCCACCCTGTGTGATCTGACTGTTCCCTAAGTCCGATCGCCGGCACAGCAGCAAACTGTAGGACGTCGAGCACCTCTTCACGGTCATCGCTCGTAGCACATCGAGCGAAGGGGTCCCAGTGGGGAACCACACGCCTCGATCCGTCGTGTGTGAGTAACCCAAGGTCTAGTCGACGCTTCTGCGGGTACAGCTGGATGAGCCGGTGGTTGATAGGCCGTTGCAAACTGCGCTCAATGTGCGAGTAGGTCTGGGATACTGTTGAAGAGAATAGAGGGAGAGCGGGCCCTCTGGGTGGCAGCAGATTGGGTAACTATGATGCGAACGAACTCCTCAGCGGTGCTGATGCCTGGTACAGTATTGTATCGAGAGAACCTGGAGATGGAATGAAGTTTACTCATACATGCCGTCAACATCGATCTCGCCCTCTGCTGATATCAACTGCTGTACTAGTACTTCACCTGTATATGCGTGAGGCATGCAGGTGAGGAACAGCGTGGCAGTACGCAGCTCTGTGGTGCATAACATTCCAAGTTAGTCACAGTATCTCCCATCTGAGATTGTGGAATACAAGCTTTTCAAGCTAGACGGAAGGGTATACATAAGCAGTGTAACGCAGTCGAGTGGCGCGCGCGATTTTAGGAGGGCTGCGACGCAAGATGGCTTGTTGACTTTGTTCAGGGTTTGAGGGAGCAGAGATGGGAGTAAAGAGGAAAGGACTTAGAAAGCACTGTCGGATCCGCGGAGTATTCGAATGCAAGGCGAGGCGAGGCGAGGCGATCTCGCTCAGGTAGTTTCTCAAATCTCGAAGCGACATATGGGTTCCAAAACGAAGTGGCGTCCAGAGAAGGGGCGAGGAATTGTGGAATGAAGCTTGAGCGTTACCTGGTGGCGAGGAAAAAAATAATCGTCTGCGAGATAGAGAATAGAGATCAATGTTGACCAATGGCGTGGCAAATGCGATTTGAAAGTGAAGACAATATCGTGTTAGGAGTGGTGTCGAGTGGACGCTACAATACTCTAATAATAGTGCTACCCGTGCAGCCGTGCGGCAATAAAGGTCACCGGTCACTGCTGTGCCAACAGTTATTTCGGGAATGGTGACACGGTATATTCCCAAAAACGTCACGTCCAATCTCGTCCTTTCGTCATTTGAATTGACCCTATTGTGGAAGATCCATGTAACTCGAAAGCAAACTGGACTACTCCGAGTCCTTGCTGGACTTCGACAATATGACGACAGACGACAGCATCACGGACGGTCAGCGGGAGACACCAGATGCGGTGACGTGGAAGCACCGGCCCGGGATTGGTGCCGATGCCCGCTCAAACGTCCTCCGGTAACCCCCAGGATTGTGTCTGACTGGCCCGCTCATCAACCACAAACATCGTCAGATCTATAGGCACATCCACTACCCACAACCTATTGTATATATTGCTGCCACAACCACCAACGGAACTAGAATTTCTCTCTGTCCTAACATACCACATTCCCTTTACATCCTACTTCCACATACTCCGTCGGCATCAGTATATATAAGGACAACTGGAACTGCCCAAATAGATATCGTTACTTGCTCATCACGGCAGCGCACTGCGGGAACCAGCCGGGCAAGCACTACAACTTGACTGCTGACGAAGGGAGGACTGTCGCCTTCGGAGAAGTCAAAGTCACAAAGCGGGGCTGGCCCCTTCTCAAACTTGATTCATCTCGAAACTTGCCCCGCTTGTTTGTCCCCGCATAGCCGCAGCAGCATCGCAGCATTTGCGCAGGATTTACGGATTCGCCATTGGGACTCCCTCGAACGGGTTGCCCAGGTAGTGATACACACAGTTGCGAACAACATTGCAAGTACAACCCCCTAGAAGAGTGTCAACTTATGTGGCATTCGAGGAATGCCCACATGCAAACAAACTAACGCACTACAGGTGAGGGCCCCTCAAGCTCATGAATTCCCCAATAATCTTTTGGTGGGCAGTGCAGAATATATGCGCATCTAAACTAATGAGAGAAACGTCAACTGATGAGGGAAAGCATGCTTTGAGAGCGAATGGATTTAAGGACGGACTTACACTCATTACCATTACTAGGGCATGATTGATATAGCGTTAGACGTTAATAATTAAGTTGATGTTGGTAGATAGTGCCTTGTTGGATAGTATCATCAAGTCCATGTCCATCCGCAGTGCGTTCCTGAAGCTAATTTGCCCGAGGAAAGCAAAATGGAAAAGAAAACCAGAACTGCACGTGTCGATGGAGAAGCATGCGTTAGTTGTATTGCCAACAATGGTGCAGTCTTTTAGAGGTAACACGTGGTGGGAGCACAAGCATGAGCCCAAGGCCTGAGTACTGAGTAACAGCCAGTGGCGCCACGCCTCTTTTTCCCTTTGACGATGTAGGTGTTGGTGCGAGGTTGTAAGAGTCGACTCAATGAAGAGGTAGTAGACATGAGCAAGGAGTGGGATAGTTTGGCGGCACGGTACAAAAAGGTGAGAACATCGGAATAAAAGAGACAAGCTCAAGTCCGGAGGCATGGAACTTTAGCTTGTCAGAGTAAAAGAGAAGAGGGGCCAGAGACGCGTTGAAACACGAGATGACATCAGCAAGTCCAAAGTCGCCGCCGCGGCCTTGCGTCGTCGGCCCGGAAGGCGGATGACCGATTTTGGGAATTTTGTCAAAGCTTGGCCTTGGAACAGAACCCAAGTCAGGTATTAGGAAGTACTTCACTTTCCATTCAAGGTATTGTATTCGGTTGGGTATAACCTTGTTCATACATGACCCACACATCGGCACGACAGCATCATATGGCCTATGGAGCCTGCCCTTGCCCTCGGTACCTCCCTGGTCGCCTAGCCGCGCTCGTTCCCACCGCTACTTGGCAGGCGCTCCATGCGCTCTCTTCTGCTGCCGCGTAGTCCGCCTTTGTCGCCGCCACTGCATGGCCTGCCTTGCCATTGCCTGGCTCAACCTCGCCATTCTTGCTGGCAGTGCCAGTCCCATGGCCTGCCTCTGCCACTTCACCGGTTTCACCCACCACCCTCCCCGCGCTTGCTGCAGCCACTGACTGCTTGGCCCACTGCCGTTGTCGTCGCCTCATACTAGTAGTCAATGTTCTCCTTTCCCACAATATGGCTTGCCCTCATCCACTCGCTGCTGCTCCTGCCTGGCCTGTGCTCTCTGCCATCGTGTAATCTGCCCTTGGTGTTTACTCCCCGCTGCAGTGGCGGCGTGATCCATCTCCACCGCTGCCATAGCATGGCTTTCCACTGCCGCCGCTACCGCCTGGCTTCTCCCTTGCCGCTACTCAAACACCCTACATCCCTGTCAGAATACGAAAAGCGCCAACATGAACCACGGACCACTATCCCACTGCTATCCACCTACCACATCGTCGCCCGCTTGACAAGGCCCAAACACACCACAGGGAAATCACCCAATGAGGAAAGCCCACGCGACGCTCAAAGCACACATGCCCCGCTAGTGCGGCACATAGTCCATCCCAGCGTGACGCAGGCAGACGCTATTGGATGCCCAAAGGCCAACACCGATACCCTATCCTAACGCCGCCAAGTCGAAGGCCGTTCTTGAGGCAAAGACATCCATTGTCGGATGCATGGGTGAATGCAAGGCTAACCCTAGGAAAAGACAGACGCATCGACGAGGAGAGAAAAGAATGGTAACCACGGAAACCATGTCACAACAGCGGTCAAAAGCCCAGAAGACGCAAATCAACACAAGGTCAAACCGAGAGAAGGCCACTCACATCCATCCTAAGCCTCTCAAAATGGCTACCAGCAGCCCTCATAAAAAACTTCCGAAGTCTTCAGGAGCCACGACCATACACATTTTGCGCAGAGGGGCGGTGTTGGAGGTGCAGCCGCAAACGGCTAGCCGTCGTCAGGCAAATTCAACAGCCCCGAAGTTCTGCAGAGATGAAGCTGGAAAGAGCTCTTGTAAACTTCCGGACAGGACACGGTCACTTTCAGATCGTATTACGTTGGATTATCCACCCGCGCGCCATTTCCGCAGATCGAACCGCGAATGCTACACATTACGCTGGATAACCATTTCGCCTGGGATCTGGCTGCAGTGCGTCGCCTGCTGCCCCACCGGATGATATGGACCAGTAGATGGGCACTCTGATATCCGCATCCTGGAGCTCCGCGATCTGCTGCCGTGAGAGGAGACAGCTACGGTGGATACTCGCAGTGGCGAGAATCTCGTCAATGTAGCAGAGTCCAACGGTGTGCGGGAGGAGTCTATCAGTTCCTAGGCGAGGTTTGGAGGCACACCCTAGAGTGTAGTTTCGTCTTACTCATTTAAGGCGAGCACAAGTCCGGCGTCCTGTAGTGCGCAGACACGCGGCGAGCGGGGATCCGAAATAGCATGCGAGGAAATTTTTTGAAGATAAATGGGTAGCATTACATTCAGGTGATGTATATATCTTACACAGAATCCAGATTCATAGGCTAGAATCTATGAATAAGACAGTAAATGGAATAAACAAAAAAAAATAGGGCCATCGCGAGCCAGGTATTGTGGCTGGGGTAGAATCAGTTGGAGTACTTTGCGCTTCAGCATTTGCGTTAGACGGTGGATGCTGCCGCTTGTTTTTGGGTAGACCAAGGCTCAATCGAAAACATACGAAGTCAGCCGGATAATGAAACAGATCATATGAGACTTATCGCAGAAGGAAAACCGAAGCATTTCTTACTCCATCATCTTACTCTATCATCCTAGACGGACCAGCAGGGGGTTGGTGTGCCTAATAAACATGGACATCGCGAGCGGCATTCCGCACTGCATATTTGTCGCGTCGCCGCTTTGATGAAGGACGCGTCACGCTTACAGGTTGTGAGGACTGCGACGAGGCAAACGTTGTCGTTGAGCCTGAGGATAATCGGGGAATGCTTGTCAAGGTACGCTGCGAAGAGATGCAGAATGCTGACAGTCGCTCTTGGGTATTGTCAGCGCAATGTTGAATGGGTACTGTCGGTCATTTTACATGATGATCGTGCATACTTAGACACGGAAAGCCAGCTTATCGCAGATGCTGTCCTGTGTCCACAGAAATCACTCAAATGTTTCTTTGAGGGTTTTCGGCACGAGTACTGGTGTCGTGAGGAGAGCGACTGGTTTAGCCTCGATAGCAGGAGAGAGGATAGACATGTTCAGTGGTTGAGACGGGGCCGCGGGGTCCGGTTATCCGGTTATTTGTAATACTGGGAACGCTGTCATCTGCCCAACGTCAACACATGTCACGTGGTGACCTAAAAGAGCGTACATTGACCTTGCCACGAGTAGAAGTACGTGGGAATTCAACCGATGGTGTCCAGAGGTTTTGGGCTGCTGAGCCAATCATCAGTCTATTGCTGTATCAAGCGCCGGCTGCGTCTATATCCAGTTATCCGGTCACTTGACTGTGGACCTATCAATCAAGGGCTGAGCGCTGAGGGCTGTACACGCGACACAGGTAATAAGGTACTAGGATAGACTGCGGTCTGACTGCCACCTGCGACCCCCGATTCCTCAGGGTGTCACTGACCATCGTTCCTACCACCCACCCCTCACAAGTCAAACACTATACATACCACATCTCCTAGCCCCATGCCCGAAACACAATCTTCATCTAATAATTTTCATTTGATCTCCAAGGCTCTGTCCGACTATGCCCTCCAAACCGGCGTTGATCTCACAACCAACCCTTTCGCAGAGCAGTTTCAGAATTGTGACTCTGCAGACGCTATCTCTCAGCTACTTCAAGACAGAGCAAAGGCATTCAAATCTTATCGGGATGAGCATCGCAAGTTGATCAACTGCCTCAGCCCCGTAGTTCAGTTCCTCCGTGCGTGCTCACCAATCCTCGGTGAGGCCCTCGTCCTTGTGAGCCCCAATCAGACGATCACTCTTTTACTATAATAACCTTACGCGTCGTTCCTCAGGCACCGTTTCCACCTGCAAAAGCAATCTTCGTCGGAGTCGATGTCTTCCTCGCAGTATGTATCCTCTCACCTTCGATTGCATCGTCCTCACAGCTCGGTCGATCAGGCTGCTTGCGGTGTCACTACGAGTTATGACGCCCTTGTAGAGATCTTTGAGCATGTAGGGAATTTCCTGAAACGACTTCACATTTACACCGAAGTCCAGTTCACACCTGCGATGACCGATATCATCGTGCAGATTATGGTGGAAGTATTGTCAGTGCTTGCCTTAGCAACGAAGGAGATAAGCCAGGGCCGTTTCAGTGAGTAGATCCTCTCTCAAGTTTTTCATCTCTGGACATGTTATAGGGAAATTCGTGAAGAAATTATCAGGAGAAAGTAAGATCGAGGCTGTGCTACGGCGGTTGGCACAGCTCACCGACGAAGAATCTCGCATGGCCCAAACTCTGATTCTCCGTGGGGTCATGGGCGGTACGTAACCATGGGATTGACTTGTTGAATGACCTGAACTGTGATCCTGTTAGACGAGAAGTTACAAAACAAGATGCGAACTTGGCTTTCCCCTCCAGATCCGTCGCAAAATCATAATATTGCACGGCGACTTTGTAAGAATGGGCCTGCCACTGGCAAGTGGTTTGTCGAGGGTGTTTTTGAAGGATGGAGAAGTTCGGGACCACTCCTGTGGATATATGGTAAACGTGCGTGGTAATTCGACTTGTAATTTAACACATACTGATGGCTGCCTATCATCCGATCATGATTATGTAGCGGGATCTGGGAAGAGTATGTTGTGGTATGTGTCGCACCAATCACGTAATCCCAGCATGATTGAAGTTTTCAACCAGCTCCACAATCATTGAAGCAACCGAAGCAATTTCACGCACCGAATCAGCCCTCATGGCATATTACTATTTCGATTTTAGAGACACCGCAAAGCAGAGCGTCCATGGATTGCTCACTTCCATCCTTACCCAGCTCAGCTCTACTTCCGCTCGTTGCAGCAGCATTCTTTCTGACCTATATTCCCGGCATAACTCTGGGTCCCGCCAGCCTGGCGATGATCAGCTTCAGCAATGTTTGGTGAACATGCTGTCATTCCCCGAAGCGCCCACGACTTATATTATCATCGATGCCCTGGACGAATGTCCAAACACCTCTGGCGCGCCAGTGGAGACCCCTCGCGAACACGTCTTGGAACTTGTACAGGAGCTTCTCAGTTTACGGCTCTCAAATCTTCGTCTATGTTTGACGAGTCGTCCCGAAGCCGATATCATTCATATTCTTGAGCCTTTGGTTTCCCACTCTGTGTGCCTTCACGACGAGAGTGGACAGAAAGAGGCAATTAGGGACTACGTTAAATCGGTTGTTCACTCTGACTGGAGGATGAAGAAATGGAGAGCGGAGGATAAACAATTGGTAATCGATACACTTGTGCGGAAGGCTGACGGAATGTAAGTTGTGACCATCATACCACCCTTTTAGTTGTTTATGCGACGCAAATAGGTTTCGATGGATTGTCTGTCAGCTGGACGTGCTCCGCCGCTGCTTTCCTGCAAGTCTCGCTGACGCTCTGGATGAATTACCCGATACGTTGGATGAAACCTATGAGCGTATTCTGCTAGGGATTCTACCGAGAAACCGAGAATATGCGCATCGGCTCCTACAATGCCTTACTGTGGCGATCCGACCTCTTCGGGTTGACGAGCTCGCAGAGGTTCTTGCCATCCGCTTCGAGCCCGGCATGCACCCAGAATATGATCCCGGTTGGCGGTTGGAGGACTCTCGAGAAGCTGTCTTATTCGCATGTTCAAGTCTAATTTCGATTGTCAACGTGAATGGGTCACAAATCGTCCAATTTTCCCATTTCTCTGTCAAGGAATTCTTGACATCAGGGCGCCTCACCAAAGCAGCGGAGGACCTCTCCAGCTATCACATCCTTCCCCAAATGGCACATCTCATCCTTGCGCAGGCTTGCCTGAGCACCCTACTCCGAATAGATGACCAAGTTGACAAAGAAAGGATAAAGGAGTTTCCGCTGGCAAACTACGCAGCTCAATACTGGGTCGAGCATGCTCAGTGCAAGAATGTGTCTTCAAGCATTGAAGAACTCATGGAGGAGCTGTTTGACCCAGACAAGCGGCATTTCTCAACATGGGTGTGGATATTCGACGTGGATCGACCTTGGGATTGGGTGGAACACATGTCGAGCGAGCGCTCAACGGATCCGGAAGCAGCTGGGTTGTATTATGCTTCATTGTCCGGTTTCCGTAGCGTTGTAGAACACCTGGTTTCCAGCTGTCCGGGGAACGCCAATGCTTCTGGAGGCATGTACGGCACTGCATTACATGCTTCATTAATGAAGGGATATTTCGACATCGCCCTGTTATTGCTTGAGCATGGCGCGGATGCGGAGGCCGTAGACGACCGGGGCTCGAGTCCGTTGAATCTCGCATCACGAAAAGGACGTCTTGACATTGTTAAATTCTTATTGAATTTGGAGCCAGATGACAATAGACATGGTGGAGATGGCAAGATTGCAACGGATGTGGCGTCACGCACAGACGAAGTGGAGGTTGGGCAAGTATCGCTACGTTATGGCGTAGATGTGGACTCCCGTGAACGCCAAGGCTGGACTCCATTGGCGGTAGCTTCGCGATATGGTAACTTGGATATCGTGCAGCTCTTACTCGAGAATGGGGCTGCAGTGGACTCCCGTACTAGCGACAGCGGCTGGACCCCATTGCATTTGGGGTCGCGATACGGCCACTCGGATATCGTGCGGCTGTTACTTCAGAACGGCGCTACAGTGGACTCATGTAACGACTATGGCTGGACCTCATTGCATTCGGCGTCGCGTTTCGGCCATTTGGATATCGTGCAGCTATTACTTCAGAACGGCGCTGCAGTGGACTCCCGTGATGACATCGGCTGGACCCCATTGAAGTCAGCTTTGTCAAACGGCCATATAGATGTCGTGCGACTATTAGTCAAGAACGGCGCTCCCATGGACTCCCATGACCTCTGTGGCTGGACCCCATTGGTGAACGCTTTGGCATATGGCCATGTGGATATCGTGCAGCTGTTCCTCGAAAATGGTGCTGCTGTAGACTTCTGTAAAAACGATGGCTTCACCCCATTGAACATGGCCTCGCAACTCGGCAATCTAGATGTTGTGCGGTTGTTACTCAAAAACGGTGCAGCTGTAGACGCATGTGACAGTCAAGGCTTTGCTCCATTACATTCAGCGTCAAATGCCGGATATCTTGATGTAGTAGTTCAGCTACTGGATCACGGTGCAGCCGTCAACATGCACACACTGGGTGGAAAGACCGCCTTGCATCTGGCATCCCAAGTTGCGAATCCCAATATTGGGGGCTTGTTGATCGAGCGTGGTGCTGATGTAAATGCCAGAGATGACGGGGGCAAGACTTCATTACATTTTGCGGCACAATCCGGGAATCTCAATCACGCGCTTCTGTTACTTAACCACGGTGCACATATAAGCGCACCTTGCGCGAAGATGCAGACCCCATTGCACCTAGCAGCAGCTAACGGCCATTCCGACGTTGTTGAGTTGCTCATCCGGCGCGGTGCAGAGATCGACAAGCACAACGAGGACAAGGAAACCCCACTGAACGAAGCATCTAGCAGTGGGAAACTCCAGACTGCCTCTATGCTAGTCAAATGCGGACCAAACGCGAATTCGAAAGATAAAGACGGTTGTACACCATTGCACCTAGCATCACGAGAAGGGCTTCTTGACATCGTTAAACTTCTTGTCCAGCTCGGCGCAGATGTCAACTCTAGGAATGGAAACGAATTGACCCCACTAGATCTGGCCCTTAGAAATGGGCGACGCGACGTGGTGAACTTCTTGGCGGAACAGATGGGAGCGCCACATCTGTATGGTATGGCCAGTCCAGGAATGACGGCGCTGGACAGGGAACTACAAGATGCTGACTCCGACATTCTGAAGCCATCAACTAGCGGCAGTGAAGGCGCAACCTGGATTGACAGCCCGGACGCTTCGTTGCTTATTGCATCTCGAGATGGGGACCTTAACGTGGTACGGTCATTACTTAGCCGCGGCGCAGATGTCAAAGAACGGGATACACTCGGCCAGACTGCATTGCATCTAGCGTCAGGAGCAGGGAGACTTGAAGTTGCAATATTGTTGATTCAGCATGGTGCGGATGTGAATTGCAGGGACAAGTATGGGTGGACGCCATTGCACGGCGTATCAACAAACCTACCAGCATACGGCAATTTGGCTATCGCGCGACTGTTACTTGACGAAGGCGCTTATGTAAACGCAGCAAAGCATGACCTCCGTACTCCATTGCATGTCGCATCGGAGTTTGGCTATCTTGAGATGGCCATGCTACTACTCGAAAGGGGAGCAAGTGTTCATGTGTGTGATGATGAAGGCCGGACACCAGCTCAGTTGGCGTTAAGGAGCGGATTTCGGGAGATCGTGCAATTATTGTCGGAGCATGGCGCATACTGAGGTATGATCACACATGATATCATTGTATGGGTTACTCAAATACGCATTCTCTCAGCGCGTTGGCATAAATTCTACTCGGATTGCCCTAAGACGGATGCGGGAATATACTGAAAGATTTAAAAGGTTGAACTAGTTTTCTGACTTGTGTTCTACAATCCCGGGTGCAATAATTTGAGCCGTAATATAACCAAGTCGTCGATGTTGTGTGAAATGAGGAACACTGTCACGGTCCAGCAAGGGAAAAGGACCCCGAGTTCGAGCCACTGGCAGACTCGAAATTTCACAGGGACTGGGAGATGACTTCTTCGCACAATTCTGGCCACATCACATACTGCACAGTGTAGGATAAGGATTTTATCACTTCCTCTTCCTACACGGTACACCGGAAAAGGCAGGAGCTGGTTGTTACATAAGCGAAGTTCGCGCTGTCAGCGCTACAGTAAGAATTGATCGAACTTGTCAACGAAATGGGTCGTGGTCCCTTAGGTTCCACCTGCTCATATTCATATGACAGCTTTTCGGACGACGAATACGCCGGGGAGCAAGGTCTTGCTATCAGTCCCTCTGGTGATTTCGACAACAGTGCAAACAAACCCCTGAGGCGAGGGTGCAGTCACGACCCTCTACGCCGGTCACCCGTCCCTGGCATAGGCCAGGCAACACCGGGACAACCATCTATGCGAGTATCTTTGGGCAATCATGCCGAGTATTCTTCGCCGAGCAACTTACTCGGTACGCTCGGTAGAGTGAACAAGCAAACAGTGGAGGCGCACAGAAACCAGAATTTTTACCATTACCCGAATATTCCGATGATGAAGACGCACGGTATGGTACCAATAGCACAGTAACATCACCACCGTCCTATAGGAATCATCCGAGCCCCTTGATGCAGAAAAGGGAAGTCTCGTGGGGGTGTAGTCGGCGCGCGCGCTGCACTCGATGCAGGGGGTCGTCGGGTCAGAGGTCTCGTCTACTCCGATCCGTTGTTCCGTTCCGTTCCGAAGTCAGCGTGTGAACTGACCTTACACTATTTTATTCGCAGCGGCTCCTGGATGTAACACCCCGGGATCACTCTGATCACCTTGCCACTTTTTCACTTCTCCACTGCACTCGTTAGAGATGCCTTCATGCCTAACTGCTTAAAAGTCCCGAACTCGAAATTATGGGGAGAAGCAGGAAGACATGTAATTGCACATTGAGCTTGTTGCCATTATCAACGCTTCAACCCTCATTAACCGATCGGGCCTCCAAAAAGGTGAAGGTCACGTTAGTTATAAAGAGTTCATATGTACGTCCATTCCCATTCTAAACTGCATTCTCGAATCCAGCACCTCTCAGCCCCGGCAGAATAGCTCGGCCGCTCAAGGAAATAAAAGACCCTCCAGTTATTAATAATTTTATCGCTTAGAGAGAAGATCAGTCGGAATGAGAGACCAGTTTTAACTTGACATGCAACGGTCACTGCACCAGGTCTTGCATCTAACGCACGTTCTTAGCCAGTCCATGTGGCGAAGCCACGTGCCGAGCTGGTCACCTTGACAGCTCCTTGTCCTGTTCATCAACTCTGATAAGTATTCGCCTAAATCTATTAGGAAGCCACCGACCGACATCTAGCCCTGCTATAGTGCCATAACCTCGCATTGCCTTGCGCAATCACAGTTTTCAGTTCCCTGACGCACCCAAAAACGCTAGGCATACAGTCGTACAACGATTTCATCCACGCTAGAGATGGAGCTACCGTATGTTCTCGGAGTTTCCGGACCCACTTGTTCACCCGGATGGGCTAGTCGTTGTCAGCTCTTGGCACGATATTACAGAACTATATCCGAAACTCCCCCGGGGCAGAAAGATGCAGTAGGTAAAAACGGCAGCTGATCGTTTGTGCCGTGGTGCATCATCTGCGGCGGATCCTTTGGCACGCGGGACATGGGTCGAACGAAAAGAAAGGGGGCAGAGACAGCGAGAGTGTGCATTTACGACGTTTTTATTTTTCGTCAAGGACGAGAAGTGCTTTAAATGGCGCGTGTGATGTTGTGGAGCGAAAATCTCAATTCGAGCTCGGACGAACGGATTCCCGACGGAAGCGATGGGTAAGTTTTTAAGCCACCACAAGTCTCGGATTCAGGGTGTAGGGAGGCGACAGTTGGGGATAAGAAATTTCGATATTTTTCGGCCATTTGTGGCCCTGAGAAGCTTTGTTCCCCTTGCTCGCCTCCGTTGTCAGCAGCAGCAGAAGTAGGGTAAATGCAAAGTCAACGTACAGTACAGTACGCCCAGTACTAGTAGAGGATCTCTACATGGAGAAGCCAGGTAAAGTTAGAAAGAAACATGGAAAAGTTGATGGGTAAGTGCGCGGAAGACTTGGGCTCACCGTGGAGGTCACCTGGCAAATGGACAGACGGAATGGATTTTGTATTGCCGTGTTAGCGTAGCGAGCGTTTCAAATAGTCCATGGATGGCTGGCTCGGAGTTTCAGGTCCAATAATCCGAAAACCAGTTGGTACCAGCAGAGTACAGTAACTATTAGTTACCTAGCGGGAGAGATATGGACGGTAATTAGCCATTGGGGGATGATGACACGATATACGAGCACGCGTGGAAATCCCGTGATCGTGTAGTGACTATAACTTAGGCATGTGACCACACTTTCTGACTAATCGGGGCTCTGGGTCCAGAAGAACTCGCGGTGTTACTTCGGAAAAGACATCACACTGGAGAGGAACATGCAAGAATTCTTGCTGGGTGCGGTTTCACTGACTCGCGTGTAGACTCAACTACTTTTGAAAGCTCAGCGCTCAGGCGCTCAGGCCTTATCGACCTCAGAGTCCCTCGTGGCTCCGCACACGCTGAACCTCCTCTGGACTCCCTGCTGTATGCAGCTGTAGGCATCCTTCATCCCACATTGTCTTTCACCTACGTCCTCGATTTGCTCGACATTCTATCTCAAGTTGAACATGCCCGCGAGTTTTCCCGTGAGCACGCAAAGTGGGCACTGATATGGCAACGGTTTTATGGAACACGCCCGAATCCTCAAGTACGCGTTTTGGAGAAATCGGATAAGGATGTCATCAAGAAGATCCTCAAGCCAGAACTGCTCGATGCCACTCGACGCATTTTCATTTGTATTATGGAACAAACCATTCGTCGTATGGTGCATACATTTAGCTCGCCCCACTTTGCGCGAGATCCCATGCTCACTCATATTAGCACGTGCTTTACCTGTGGACGCATGCCGAAGAATCATATCAATTACACCACTACCTCCGGATCTACTTTCCCTGGGCCCATGGAGAACACGGTAGTCAACGACTGCATCATACATCGTTAACCCCAGAAGAACAGGCCCGTCTTGCTGAAGTTGGGATGTCATGCTTTCGCTTCATGCGCGACGCCAAGCTATGGGAGGAAAGTCGGCTTCGCGTTCTTGGTGCGTCACTGTAGGTTTATCATCGCCGCTAGCGGTGCTTGCCTCTGACTTGTGCAGTCTTCCCCACTCATGCTACGACGATCATCCACATTTTCAAGCCCTGAAGTTCAAGTTCATAGGGAATCTTGAGATTGCGGATGTCGTCAGGTCTATTTCACTGTATCTCAAACAGATGTTGGGTACGGCGCGAAAACTGGAAAGCCTCTTGGCCTATCACGTTTCTTGATCATCCAAATGGTTTGAGGTCGATTTCGTTTGTCGCGGGGATGCGAGCTTTACTCAGCACCAGTTGTCGGGTGGCGTGGTTTCGTCGGCAGAAACTCTTAAAGTGACGGCATTAAGTGCTCATGCTCCTCTCTGTGGATGCCACCGTCTCACTTCGTTTTCGCTGATCAGGCGTCTGGTCCTCGCTTCTATATGCACTTCTTTGTTGGTGCCTGTCATGTTTTCCATCAGATGTTGTATCCCAATAATGACTTCTTCCGCACTGAGCTCACCATATCACTATTTGGGACAGTCGCGATTTACTTCTTCTATCCGCCTGGTAGTAAGGAGCGGGACCCACCAATCTACCTGTGGTTTGTTTTCCCGGGTTCGCAACGAGCCTATTCATGCAGCACAGTCAAGATTGCCTTTGCCGCAGAGATGTCGCTCCTCAATCGAGTTTTCACCATTCCGCTTCCAGCATGACAAACTCCGTGGCGACTCCAATAAACACATCAATTTTTTGGTATTCCCGCCTATCACTCGAGTCGTCTTGCAGTCGCTAGCTTGAGGCCAAGAAGGGGGCGGCGGCCGGAGTTGTGTGCGTCTACTGCTTGACGTTATGGGCTATTCATAGCTCAAATGGGCTTCCACCCACCGAGGATGCAAGCAGCATGTCACGGCGATTTCAAGTGGCTACGTGGTCCCTGTTGTCGTCCGTTGTCAGATTCTTGGAAGTTCTAGTCATGAAGCGCCCATGAACTATGCCTCTGTGTCAAGCGCTTCCCTTCCTATGTGAACAGTTCCATTAGGAACGGTTGACATTTCGTGTCAAATTGTAAGGCACGCCGTCAATCTGGTTTAAACGAACAGAATGGGCTCACCATTCTTGTTGATGCCTTGAGAAACGTGATGGTGTCCTCAAGCGTTGTATAAACCTTGCCGCATACCGATTGGCTCTCGTCTCGATGTCGGGTCCGTGCCTCAAAATTCCGATTAATACTGTCCATTCCTTCTAAGTCCCCTCGACAATGCCGTACCCATACTGGTCATGCCTTTGCGCGCTTCGACCCCCTTCGCTACGGCGCATACAGTGATACGCTTCCCTCTTATTTGAGTTCCCGATTCGGAGATACTTACCTCTGCAGGACCTCGTGTTTTCCGTCGACACTGTTTGCTTCTTGATCCCTCCAGGGGCATTGAACCTCGTCGAACCTACTTTCCAAGCTCGCATAGACGTATCAATGGAGTCGCCTTCGTGCAAGAACGAGCCAATTGGCGTGAAGCTGCTGGTTGTTGGTCAAGTGACTGCAGGGGAGAGTAGTCTGCTCTTCGATTTCTTTACAAGGTGGCGGTGGTTACCGGAACACCAACCCGTTGCGACAATCTGTGTTGATTCTTGGCTAAATACCATATAACTGACACCAGTGTGTAAATGACTAGAAACAAATGAACTTGGGGAACTCTACGTTCCCAGGGCCATTCAGAATCAGAATACATAATTGACATAGTAACTGTCAAGCACTCAGGAGACACTACCGTGTCCGGATGCAACGACGGCATACGACTTATTCGAGAACGTCCGAGGCGAGCGACCCGAGGCGAGCAATCTAAAGGTTCGTTGCTAGAATAGCCAACTTCTGCCGATTCGCTATGAGGAGCATTTAAGTTCCTACTAGCCCGAGGTATCGCTTCGGGGCAGGTAATAAGATCAACTTGAAGCGCCGTCCGCGTCTATCATGACCATCACTTATCCAGTCACTTGACCGTGGGCATATCAGATATCAAAGGCTATACACCCTCCGACACTAGCCAACTACCCAGATCCCTCACCACCGTCCGTACACCCCTCACAAGTCAAGCACTATCCCATCTCCTGGCTCGATGGCATCAATAACGCCGTCGTCTTCAAACTTTGACTTGATCTCCAAAGCATTGTCCGACTATGCCACGCGGACTGGCATAGATCTCACAACAAACCCATTCGCAGACGAGCTTCAGAATTGTGACTCTGCCGATGCTATCTCTCAACTACTTCAAGACAGAGCACAGGCGTTCAAAACGTATCGGGACGAACATCGCAAGTTGATCAACTGCCTAAGCCCAGTAGTCCAGTTCCTACGTGCGTTCTCTGGTACCCTTGGCGAGGCCCTTGTTCTCGTGAGCACCACTGAGTCGATCCTTTTTTAACCATTCCAACTTTACGCTCCTCCGTTTAGGCGCCGTTTCCACCTGCGAAAGCAATCTTCGTCGGAGTCGATGTCTTCCTCGCAGTATGTAGTATCCCTCTCAACCTTCGATTGCATCGTCCTCACATATCGGTTGATCAGGCTGCTTGCGGTGTCACTACGAGTTATGACGCCCTTGTAGAGATCTTTGACCGTGTAGGGAGTTTCCTGAAACGACTTCACATTTACACCGAAGTTCAGTTCACGCCTGCGATGACCAATATCATCGTGCAGATTATGGTGGAAGTATTGTCAGTGCTTGCCTTAGCAACCAAGGAGATAAGCCAGGGCCGTTTCAGTGAGTAGATCCTCTCTTTCAACCTTTTCATTTCTGGACCATGTTGTAGGGAAATTCATAAAGAAATTATCAGGAGAAAGTAAGATCGAGGCTGTGCTACGGCGGTTGGCACAGCTCACCGACGAAGAATCTCGGATGGCCCAAACTCTGACTCTCCGTGGGGTCATGGGCGGTACGCAACTCTGGGATTTACTTGTTGAATGACCTGAACTGTGATCCTGTCAGACGAGAAGCTACAAAAAGACATGCGAACTTGGCTTTCCCCTCCAGATCCGTCAGAAAATCATAATATTGCACGGGGACTTTGTAAGAATGGGCCTGCCACTGGCACGTGGTTTGTCGGGGGTGTTTTTGAGGAATGGAGAGACTCGGGACCACTCCTGTGGATATATGGTAAACGTGCGTGTTGATTTGACTTGTAATCTTACATATATTGATGGCTGGCTACCACTGCATCATGACAACATAGCGGGATCTGGGAAGAGTGTGCTGTGGTATGTGCCTATCAATAATATCATTCAATCGTGATTGAAAACATTAATCAGCTCCACAATTATTGAAGCAACCAAAGCAATTTCACGCACCGAACCAACCCTGGTAGCATATTACTATTTCGATTTTAGAGCCACCGCAAAGCAGGGCGTCCGCGGATTGCTCACTTCCCTCCTTACCCAGCTCAGCTCTACTTCCGCTCGTTGCAGCCGCATTCTTTCCGACCTATATTCCCAGCATAAATCTGGATCTCAGCAGCCTGGCGATGATCAGCTTAAGCAATGTTTGGTGAAGATGCTGTTATTCCCCGAAGCGCCCAGGACTTACATCATCATCGATGCCCTGGATGAATGTCCTAACACCTCTGGCGTGGAGTCCCCTCGAGAACACGTCTTGGAACTTGTGGAGGAGCTTCTGAGTTTACGACTCTCAAATGTTCGTCTATGTTTGACGAGTCGTCCCGAAGCGGATATCATACCTATTCTCGAGCCTTTGGCTTCCCACCCTGTGTGCCTTCACGACGAGAGTGGACAGAGAGAGGCCATTAGGGACTATGTTGAATTGGTGGTTCACTCTGACCGGAGGATGAAGAAATGGAGAGCGGAGGATAAACAATTGGTGATCGATACACTTGTGCGGAAGGCTGACGGAATGTAAGTTGTGAACATCATACCACCCTTTTAGCTATTTATGCGAGGCAAATAGGTTTCGGTGGATTGCATGTCAGCTGGAAGTGCTCCGTAACTGCTTTCCCGCAAGTATCGCTGACGCTCTGGATGAATTACCCGATACGTTGGATGAAACGTATGAGCGTATTCTGCTAGGGATTCTGCCAAGAAACCGAGAATACGCGCATCGGCTCCTGCAATGCCTGACTGTGGCGATCCGACCTCTTCGGGTTGAGGAACTCGCAGAGGTTCTTGCCATCCGCTTCGAGCCCGGCATGTGCCCAGAATACCATCCCGGTTGGCGGTTGGAGGACTCTCGAGAAGCAGTTTTATTCGCATGTTCAAGTCTAATTGCAGTTGTCAACGTGGATGGGTCACAAATCGTCCAATTTTCCCATTTCTCTGTCAAGGAATTCTTGACATCAGGCCGCCTCACCAAAGCAGGGGAGCACCTCTCCAGCTATCATGTCCTTCCTAAAGCGGCACATTCGATCCTCGCACAGGCTTGCCTGAGCACCCTACTCCGATTAGATGACCAAGTTGACGAAGAAAGGATAAAGGAGTTTCCACTGTCGATGTACGCAGCTCAATACTGGGTCGAGCATGCTCAGTTCGAAAATGTGTCATCAAGCATTGCAAAACTCATGGAGGAGCTGTTTGACCCAGACAAGCCACATTTCTCAACGTGGGTGTGGATATTCGATGTGGATCGACCTTGGAATTGGTGGGAACACTTGTCGAGCGAGCGCCCAACGAAGCCGGAACCAACGGGGTTGTATTATGCTTCGTTGTCCGGTTTCCGTGGCGTTGTAGAACACCTGATTGCCAGCTATCCGGGAAACACCGATGCTATTGGAGGCACCCACGGCACTGCATTACATGCTTCCCTGATGGAGGGATATTTCGACATTGCCCTGCTATTGCTTGAGCACGGCGCGGATTCGAATGCCGTAGACGACCGCGGCTCGAGTCCGTTGAATCTCGCATCACACAGAGGACGACTTGACATTGTTAAATTCTTATTGAAATTGCAGCCAGACGCCAATACAGATAATGGCGGTGGCGAGATCGCAACGGATGTGGCGTCGCGCACAGAAGGACCGGAGGTTGTGCAAGTATCGCTACGTTATGGTGTAGATGTGGACTTCCGTGACCTCGAAGGCTACACCCCATTGCAGTCAGCTTCGCGATACGGCCAATTGGATATCGTGCGGCTGTTACTTCAGCACGGTGCTGCAGTGGACTCCCGTGATAAGGACGGCCCCACCCCATTGATGTCAGCTTTGAAAACCGGCCATTTGGATATCGTGCAGCTGCTACTTCAGAACGGCGCTGCAGTGGACTCCCGTGATGAGGACGGCCGGACCCCATTGATGTCCGCTTCACGATATGGCCATTTGGATATCGTGCAGCTGCTACTTCAGAACGGTGTTGCAGTGGACTCCCGTGATGAGGACGGCCGGACCCCATTGATGTCCGCTTCGCGATATGGCCATTTGGATATGGTGCAGCTGTTACTTCAGAACGGCGCTGCAGTGGACTCCCGTGATAAGTACGACTGCACCCCATTGATGTCCGCTTCGCAATGGGGCCATTTGGATATCGTGCAGCTGCTACTTCAGAACGGTGCTGCAGTGGACTCCCGTGATAACGACGGTCGGACCCCATTGAAGTCAGCTTCGTCACGTGGCTTTTTGGATATGGTGCGGCTGTTACTTCAGAACGATGCTGCAGTGGATTCCCGTGATAACTACGGCCGGACCCCATTGATGTCAGTTTCGTCAGGCGGCCATTGGGATATGGTGCAGCTGTTACTTCAGAACGGCGCTGCAGTGAACACTCGTGATAACGACGGCTGGACCCCATTGACGTTAGCTATGGAATACGGCAGTTTTGATACCGTGCAGCTGTTACTTCAGAACGGTGCTGCAGTGGATTCCCGTGATAACGACGGCCAGACCCCATTGAATTCAGCTTCGTCACGCGGCCATTTGGATATGGTGCAGCTGTTACTTCAGAACGGTGCTGCAGTGGACTCCCGTGATAACGACGGTCGGACCCCATTGAAGTCAGCTTCGTCACGCGGCTTTTTGGATATGGTGCAGCTGTTACTTCAGAACGGCGCTGCAGTGGACTCCCGTGATAAGAACGACTGGACCCCATTGATGTCAGCTTCGCGATCCGGCCATTTGGATATCGTGCAGCTTCTACTTCAGAGCGGCGCTGCAGTGGACTCCCGTGATAAGAACGACTGGACCCCATTGATGTCCGCTTCGCGATATGACCATTTGGATATGGTGCAGCTGTTACTTCAGAACGGTGCTGCAGTGGACTCCCGTAATAACGACGGTCGGACCCCATTGATATTAGCTTCGGCAGTCGGCTATTTGGATACCGTGCAGCTGTTACTTCAGAACGGCGCTGCAGTGGACTCCCGTGATAAGTACGACTGGACCCCATTGATGTCAGCTTCGCGATTCGGCCATTTGGATATCGTGCAGCTGTTACTTCAGAGCGGCGCTGCAGTAGACTCCCGTAATAAGAACGACTGGACCCCATTGATGTCAGCTTCGCGATTCGGCCATTTGGATATCGTGCAGCTGCTACTTCAGAGCGGCGCTGCAGTGGACTCCCGTGATAAGAACGACTGGACCCCATTGATGTCAGCTTCGCGATTCGGCCATTTGGATATCGTGCAGCTGCTACTTCAGAACGGCGCTGCAGTGGACTCCCGTGATAAGGGCGGCTGGACCCCATTGATGTCCGCTTCGGAAAATGGCCATAAGGATATCGTGCAGCTCTTACTAGAGAATGGTGCTGATGCAAATTCCTGTAATAATGATGGCTCGACCTCATTGAAGCAGGCCTCAGCATTTGGCCATCTGGATGTCGTGCAGTTGTTGCTTAAAAACAGCGCAGCTGTGGACACATATGACAATCAAGGCCGAGCTCCATTACATTCAGCCTCACAAATCGGTCACCTCGATATCATACGACAACTACTGGACCATGGTGCAACCGTCGACATGCACACAGTGGGCGGAAGAACCCCCTTGCATCTTGCATGTCATGTTGGGCAACTCAATGCCGCGCGCTTGTTGATCGAGCGTGGTGCAGACGTGAGTTCCAGAGATGACGATTGCAGGGCTTCATTACACTTTGCAGCACGATCCGGACATCTCAATCACGTGCTTCTGTTACTTAACCACGGCGCAAATATAAGCGCGCCTTGCACGAAAATGCAGACCCCATTGCACCTAGCAGCAGCTAACGGCCATTCCGAAGTTGTTGAGTTGCTCATCCGGCGCGGTGCAGAGATAGTCAAGGATAGCAAGGACAAGGAAACCCCAAATGCGGATTCGAAAGATAAAGACGGTTGTACGCCAATGCACCTAGCAGCACGACAAGGGCTTCTTGACATCGTTAAACTTCTTGTCCAGCTCGGCGCAGATGTCAAAGAACGGAATACATTCGGGCAGACTGCATTGCATCTAGCCTCAATAGAAGGGAGACTTGAAGTTGCAATATTGTTGATTCAGCATGGTGCGAATGTGAATTGCAGGGACAAGTATGGGCAGACGCCGTTGCACCTCGTATCACAATTCGGACATCTGGCCGTCGCCCGGCTGTTACTTGACGAAGCCGCCGATGTAAACGCAAAAACTCGTGGCCTCCGTACTCCATTGCATGCCGCATCAGTCCTTGGTGATCCTGAGCTTGTCAAGCTACTACTCGAAAAGGGAGCAAATGTTCATGTGTGTGATGATGAAGGCCGGACACCAGCTCAGGTGGCATTAAAGAGCGGAGAGCAGGAGGTCGTGAAATTATTTTCGGAGTATGGCGCGTATTGAGGTATGATTCAGCATGATATTAGGGTACAAGCTTCTCAAATACGCATTTTCTCAGAGCGCTGGTGCAAAAAACTATTTAGGTTGCCCTACAACGGATGCGAGGATATACTGGTAGATTTGGGACGTTAAACTCGTTTTCTGGATTGCGTTTACCCCGATTGCAATGATTTGAGTAGGAAACAATATCAATTTGTAAATTTAATGTCACGCAATATAAGAGGTACTTGTGGCAAGAGGCGAATGACTCAGACGTGCACAGGAACTGGGAGGTGACTGGGATTCCCTTGCGGGATACTTCCAGATTTTGAATCTAATGGACTTATAGAACTCCATATCCATGGCCTAACCCAGGTCATTGTATCAGTCTCCTCGCATAGCCCGGCGTGGGCTCCGTGGACATTGTGTTTTGGCACTGCCCGTGTTTGAGCTTGTCAGCGTACAGAGCCGCCTACTCCTTTTTAAGACATGCCAACACGTCAATGTGCGAGCCGGGGACACGAACGAGGCAATGCTTTCTCTCCCGTAGTCGAGTGAAGAAGGAAGAAAAACACAAGCACAGAGGCAGTCAAGGCCACGGAACAGACACGAAATGAAATAAGGGTGAATCTGATAATAATTGTAGTGCATTAATTAGCACGGCGACCCATCGTGTGTGCTCCGACTGTTCCCTAAGACCGAGAGCCGGCACAGAAGCAAGGTGTAGGAGGTGGTGCTTTTCCGGCCCGGCTTGGCCTGAAAGCCGCGGCTTTGGCTTGGCTTCAGGCGGCTTTGGCTTTCAGAAATTGCAGGCCAGGCCAAAGCCGCGAACCACGGCTTGGCCCTGGCTTGGCCCGGCCTAGGCCGCGGCTTTTATGTGTCAAACAAATATGCTATTTATTCACTACATTACTTGGCATACAGGATAGGCTGGATAGCTACTCAGAGCAATAGATGACCTTGTCATCCTCATCCTCAATCGAGCCAGGTACAATTTCTGTCCCATCCAACTCATCCCCTCTCAGTGTCGTTCACCTGGGCGCTGACGGCTTCGCGGTATGGCATGTCGCGCATGGCTGCGGTCTTGGCCGCGCTCTGAGGTACCTGCTCAGAAGTGAGCAGCGGATTCGTGTGTCCATGGGCGTCGACGGCGGCTTGAGCTCATCCAGAGGCAGTTTGCACCGAGTTCGTCGTGATTAAGGCCTGTCAATGGGCACACGAATAGTGGCAGTCGTTGCACGCACTGGTGAGATGGACACTTCCTTGTTCCTACTGGACCCTTCGCCAGTATCCGTCCTGCGCGATGTCGTAGCGTGGTTGTGGAACAATGTTCGGATGGTGGGGGTACCAAGAAGGGCCCCACTGGCGCGCACGAGCGACGATAGGGCATCACTGCATCACCGCTCGCCCTCACGCGATCCGAACGCACCACACCCACATCAACAAATGACTACAACCTGCGCAACGATGAACGCACGAATGCCCCGCAAGGTACATCGTGCATGCCAACGTAACGCAGGCAGACGTCATCCGTGGCCCACTGGCCAAACCGACACCCTGACCTGCTCAGGCATAGACCATCCACGCAGCGACATCAAAGGACGTTCTTGAGGCACGACACGTGCTGTTGAGCACACAGGCGAGCACGGAGGCCACTTCTTCTTCATCAGAGGGGCTGGAGAAGGCAATGGGAAAGCGACAAAGCTACAACCACAAAGAGGTCAGTACAAAAATGCCAAAGAGAAAAAGGACACACGCCTGTACAAACCAGACCTCCTTAAGCCCAATCAACTCCCTCACATCCCATTTGGATGGGGAGGAAGGGGGGGCGTGTGTCATCCTTGTTGTAGATAGAAGATGACCTAAAAAATTCATAAAAGAATAAGTCATTACGAGTCGACGTACATGAATACGCTGGAAGGACATCGCTTTCCGGTATGACACTCTTGATGGGTGTCAGAGGTCGCTTCGAGGATATGCGAGGCGACAAGGACGGAGGAAGAGAGACGGTTGACAACACAGGAGTTGTCGAAGGCAAAATCTCGAATCTGAGCCTGAGAGAGACAACCCGATGAGAGCCCGGAAAGGTCGCTCGACCGAAACGGAACGCCAGCCCCCGCGAAGACCACGGGGTACCGGAGATGATCCCGTTTGGAATCGGCGACCTCGAATCCGAGGCATCCCACGTTTTGAGGGGCAGCGCTCGCCTCGAGGGCATCCCGCCCGATCAATTCGAGGGGGACAGGTCAAAGACCATGTCCTTCTTGACCCAATTCAAACAGTTCATGTTGATGAACCGCGGTGCGATCCCTTCTCTAAGGCCGCTTTCTTTTTAAGCTTGATCGGAGGGCCCAAGGTAGAGGGATGGACACAGCGTACCTATGCCTGGCTCGACCAGATCGAGGCCGACCCCTCCCAATTACCCTTCAACATGAATGCCTGGTACTCCCACTCGATGTAGGACCAGCGCTCGACAGCGGTCTCGAGCTCGCTGACCTCCAGAGTGGTGGGGTCGGGCAGGCGGTCGGTGAGGATGAAACGAACTATGAGGTTGTCCTGGTCCCAGTTGGCCAAACGAAAAGTGGCCCAGTTGGAGCCATTCTCCTCGAGGCGCAGGGTGAGCAGTCCCGCGAGAGGGACTGTCAGCGGCAAGCGGCAAGAATAACTTAATAAGGCGTCAGGACGGTAGAGTAAGGGTGTCGATAGTGAAGGTACAGCTGCAGGGAGGGCAAGAGGCGCTAATAATGTCATCTTCAACGGTGACAACATTTGCGAGGTCTCACTTGTCACTGAAAGCGCAGGCGAACGTGTGGCAACTCGTGGTTCGCCGCCTGCTGTTGATGGAGTGCGGTTGGGAGTGACATTGGCGAGAATGGCGACCGTTGATGGAGTGGGAAGTCATTGAGGCAAGAGGAGGTGGGATGCGGCAGTGTCGACATGTGGTTTTGGGAGGGCCGTGAGTACTGTAATTGTAACTCACTGAAAAGCCGCGGCCTTGATGGCTTGGCTTTGGCTTTTCAAAATGCAAGCCGGGCCAAAGCCGTGACGAAGCCGTCATCTTGGCCCGGCTTGGCTCGGCCTATTTGGGCCTGGCTTGGCCCGGCTCGGCGGCTCAGGCCGGGCCACGCACAACACTACCGGCGGCGGCGGAGCACCTCTTCACGGTCATCACGCGCGGGACATCGAGCGAAGGGGTCACAATGAGGGAACACCTTGATCCGTCGTGGGATGGCGGTCAGCCTCCCCTCAGTACATACCACTCACAATTCTCACACCACTTTACATATTAAAGACACACCACCCCCACCCTCCAAGTAGATTGTTTTAGAGTAGACAGTTGAGCGCGTCTCTGTTTTTGTAAACACCTTGCGCTATACAAGTGCAGATTCCAAAAAAAAAAAAATCCGTCGTGTGAGTAGGCCAAGGTCTAGTCGACGCCTCTGCGGGTAGAGCTGGATGAGCCGGTGATTGATAGGCCGTTTCAGAGTGCGCCCGATGTGCGAGCAGGTCTGGGATACCGTTGAAGAGAATAGACGGAGAACGAGCCCTCTGGGTGGCAGCAGATTGGGTAACTATAATGCAAACGAATTCCTCAGCGGTGCTAATGCCTGGTACAGTATTGTATCTGGAGAACCTGGAGATGGAATGCCGTCAACATCGATCTCACCCTCTGCTCATATCAACCGCTGTACTAGTTCTTCACATGTATATGCGTGAGTCATGCAGGTGAGGAACAGCGTGGCAGTACGCACCTCTGTGATGCATAACCTTCCAAGTTAGTCACAGTATCTCCCATCTGAGATTGTGGAATACAAGCTTTTCAAGCTAGACGGAAGGGTATACATAAGCAGTGTAACGCTGTCGAGTGGCGCGCGCGATTTTAGGAGGGCTGCGACGCAAGGTGGCTTGTTGACTTTATTCAGGGTTTGAGGGAGCAGAGGTGGGAGTAAAGAGGAAAGGACTTAGAAAGCTCTGTCGGATCCGCGGAGTATTCGAATGCAAGGCGAGGCGAGGCGAGGCGATCTCGCTCAGGTAGTTTCTCAAATCTCGAAGCGACATATGGGGTCCAAAATGAAGTGGCGTCCAGAGAAGGGGCGAGGAATTGCGGAATAAAGCTTGAGCATTACCTGGTGGCGAGGAAAAGAACAATCGTCTGCGAGATGGAGAATAGAGGATCTATGTTGACCAATGGCGTGGCAAATGCGATTTGAAAGTGAAGACAATATCGTGTTAGGAGTGGTGTCAAGTGGACGCTACAATGCT